>QXTE01000110.1:3793605-3849527 GCA_003942145.1 Platysternon megacephalum | reverse complement strand
AGGAGGTCCTGGTAGAAGACCGGCAGCCCGGAGAGGTCTCGCGGAACATTCATACTGTAGCAGGGTGGTCACCCGCTCCGGCCCTGAAGGGATTGAAGTCAGCCCAGGGGACAGGGCTGAGGCTGCATGAGGGCTGCTGATAGGCAGAGCAGCAAGCCTCAGCTGATTGGGGAAACAGCCACAGCTGGGGCCACACCCAGCTGGCCTTATAAAAGCCAGGAGCTGTGGGACTCTTCCTCTTGAGGGAGAAGAGCCTGGCTGCCTGGGAGCTGACAAAGGTACCTAGAGTGGAGCAGGGCTGGGGAAAGGCTAGAGGAGCTGGGGAGCTCCAGCCTGGAAAACCCCCAGGCCGCAGGCCTTGATAAAGGCCAGAACAGGTACTGGGGCTACGGAGGGGTAGCCTGGGGTAGGCAAAGGCAGCAGGTCCAAACCCCCCTTTGCCAGTGATGAATGGCATGACACTGCAGTCTGCCCCAGTGAGTGGGAGCTAGATGGTGACTGGCAATAGCCATATACTGAGGCGAGGTGGGGATAGGGGGTTGGGGGTTCCCCTGGGAGAGGAGACCCAGAGACTGGGGGTACTACCAGGGGGCAGCCCCCAAGGGAAAGGGGCACTGGGGTCCAGGAGGGACACGGGGGGCCAGCGACAGGCAAGACACTGGCAGACAGAGGGCGTTCGAGGCTGGCGAGCTAATTCCCTGGACGTCCAGCAGGAGGCGCTGCGCCGGTGAGTCGATGCTTCGCCACAATACAGAATGTTCAATTTATGTAGAATTCTGATAGTGTTAAAATCAATTGTTTAAAAAGTAGATACTCAATCTAGGCATTTGATTTACAACTTGAAATCCCATCTCCTGTTTAAAATCTTAGTTCAGACAGTTGCGTAACAGGAGAAGCAATGTTTTTTGTTTACTAAAGAGCAGCAAAGTCTGGTTAGCAGTATCTATTTTCTATTCTCGGTGCTGCTAAATTAAACTGTTTTCAAAGAGGTCTTTCTAAAGATTAAGTAGATTAAACTCAACATCCTGATTTCATAATCTCAAAAGATCAGTGCATAAATGTACAGATATTCTATATTCTTAAAGCAATTGCACTCAAAGTGCAGAAATAAGTTATTCACCTACATACATGTTTAATAATGCATAATATGTACTTAAAACCTTTGGGGAGAGACCCTCTCTGATAACAGACCATTTAAAATATTTATGGAAGTTTGAAATCGATACTGTTAGACCCAAAATTCAATCTAATGCAAAGTTAGTCTGCTGGAGAAAAAAAAGTCTACTGTCATTAAGAAGTTAAGAATAAAGTAGCTGGGTTCTACATAATAGGTATGTGCTACCTCTGCCTCACTAATTAGTTACACATTAATCCTAGGGTTGTACTAAAATGGGTGAATAAACTTTTAGTATGATACAACATTAATGCAATATTGGTACTTTTGACAGCTTTTTTGCATAATTTCAGTTCCATTACAAAGTCACAAAGTCACACTGCTGTTGATTTATTTTACCTTGCATCAGGTATGGGTTTGGATGATTTTCTGCCTTTAATTTTGAATTCATGAGATGTTCCCTCCGGTTCTTTCTCCGCCTTTAAAGCAGCATTTGGTGGCATAGGAGGAACACGAATTCTCAAGCCAAACAAATGCTTCTTTTTCTTTATCTCTTTTCCAGACATAAACCTAAGTGATTAAGAATTAAAATTCAGACACTGAAGAAAGCCAACAGTATCTTAAAAGTACACAAACTGAAAAGTTAGCAAACTAGAATCCTCTTTCTAATGCTATTTTTGTGTATCCTATTTTGTTCTCCCCACTCCACCCCAATATGTAATGCCAAGACTGGGGAAAAGATGGAAGTTAAATCAAGTTTTGCTGGTGATATGACTTCTAAAGCTATCTCAAAGAGTTGTCTATTTAGTAAAAAGGCCACCTGCAGCCACCAATAGTTATTCTGGGTAAAGTTTCTAAGATGACTGGGGTGGGGGGATCTACATTAAAGTAAGATGTGAAAAGAGCATTTGAAATGTATAATAAAACCTCATCAACTTACATGGTCTTGTAATCATTTAATGCTTCCAGTACATGCTCATATCTTTCAGATTTTGGTGTGTCTGCCAGCTGTAAAGTATTAAAAAGTGATTTAACCTACTGGAATTTTCAGTAATAAAGGTCCAATGACCTAGATCAGAGCTCTGCTTGTTTAAAGACTACTGGTTTGGGATCATAGTATGTCTTCAAGGTATAATTTATGGTGAAAGTTGCCTTACCCCAAGCATGGGCTATTACATTTAGTACCCAATGTATTCCATGAGTCTAGGTTGTGCGATTTTCTGCAGAATCCATCCTTGCCAGAGAATCTAAGCTTTCATTTTAAAAGAAAATAGTTTCTTGTAGCTCTTACAATTTT
This sequence comes from Platysternon megacephalum, assembly GCA_003942145.1. Classification (NCBI taxonomy): domain Eukaryota; kingdom Metazoa; phylum Chordata; order Testudines; family Platysternidae; genus Platysternon; species Platysternon megacephalum. The sequence continues at coordinate 3,847,116 of QXTE01000110.1, read as the reverse complement.
TTAGAAAACCTCAACCAAAACTTATAAATACAATAGAAATATAGACTATAAATTGATGCAGTGTTGTCTTCATGAGCCTGCAGATATCTTGGAACAAGAACTCTGTGGTGTTAAATATTCCACTGAGATGAATGGGTTAACCCTGAAAGTACAAGACAGTTTATATATCAATATTGTTAACTATTTAATTGCTCATCATTTTAGCAGACATATCCTGCTAAGGGGCCTAATTATTATTTAATCTAAGGTTGCTCAACGCCACTCAGGAAGTGTAATAGAGCCTTAAAGTGGAGGTAAAATATTTACTCTCCCCACCCCCCCCTTAAAACTTCCTTTCATTATCAGAAATGTGTAAATAGGGTTTAGTGTAAATCAGAATGAGGCTCAAAATGTTTACCCCACAATCCTAAACTTCCTCTTATGATGCCACAAGTCCCAAATAGTTTCTTCCCAGCTACTGAAACCTGCTTCTTTCCCCCTTAAAGCTTATAGAATGCATTCATGAGTTGCCAATACAAAAACCTACTTAACCCTAAGAACTGAAGATATGGGGACAACATAAAATAAATTTAACTCACTATTTAAATAAGTAACAGGCTCCACAGTACTGACTAGTACTCAATTTCATATTTAACATAATAAAAACTTTTTTTAAATTTCAAGGAAGCTACCAAAGAACTTGCACTATTCTGGTTCCCCAGAAGTTACATCCAGCTGCTGTGGAGTATGTGGACCTTTGACTATATAGTCAGGGCCAATTTACCACAATTCATGATCAGGACAAATACCATGTAATTGAAGGCTGACTGATTATTTACAACTTGCAACAAATTACAAACTCATACTGCTAAAGAATACAAAAAAGTGAGGAATTAAAAAAAAAAAGGGAAGAGGAAAAGAAATCGAGAAAAGCAAAAGGTAAATTTTTTTCTTTTTAAATCCTTACCATTTCCCCACATCTATAAAACTTGTGGCAGAGGAGCAAGGTACCACATTTAACACTTAATTTTTATTAGTATTAAAAAAGCCCACAAAAGTGACCCACCACTGCGTAAGATAAAAGTGCTACTGGAACCCATATCTGGGATAAATTACTAAAAACAGGGATAGGGAAAGCGTTCAAACTAATTTAGCCAAAGAATGTTAGAGAGAAAATTGACTTTACACAAGCTAGCTTTTGGGTACATGTACACACATATACACCCCATGTATTTAGAGTCTCTGGAGCCAACAGCAGATTTTGCAACTGTGCAGGACCTGAGCTACAGAATCAATACAGAACTTCTATAACAATTCTTTCACTCTAAAAACAATGACACTGAAATGTTAGTTTTAGGAGCCCTAGTTCCAGTCTACCACCTTCCTCCTATTTTACATAAGGGTCAAGAAACTTAGTCTCTTATTAATTTAAAAATGCACTGGTCTGAAGGAAAATCAAAAAGTTATTTCTAAACACCATGGACTCCTCAGCAATGCAAGGAGAGATCTAGAAAACGTTTATACTCTAAATTCCTGATAAATCACTGCTTTGCAAAAACCCAAGATTTACCAGCAATATCAAAATACAGACTTGACTAGCATACCATTTCACTATTTTTTTTCCTTTCTCCCTTAGTGGAAGAGAGGCATGGAGGTTACCATATTTATGCCCAAATCTTGAAGATCCCCCCCACTCCACTTTTCCTCTACTGTACAACACTATCTATACTCCTAGTTCATTACAGAATTTGGCCTTCTCGTTGAAAAGGAAGCAGCTTCCTCTGGAAGTTTACAAATGCTGCTGCTTAACCAGCTGGAAGCGCCACTTAACAGACATGAGTGAATTTTCCTGCTTTATATCCTGTTTTCATTCTCTCTGCCATAATGGTTTTAGCAACAAGTTTTGTTTATCTGAGGATAGTTGTAAATAAAAAGGTTTACTTCTGCAGCATTTCTGGCCTAATAGTAAGAAACCAGAAATTAAAACCAGATATCAAGTCCACTTGTCATGCAATGTATTAAAAGGTCATGGCACTTCCTGGAATATTCAGTTTTTTAAACTTATTGAAATGCCATGAAAAGTGAGTACTCACCCCATTCTCTACTATTCTGCTACTGTATTTCATTATAGATTAACACATTTTTACTTTTGCTAAAATAAGTTATACTTGTGAATAGACTCAGAAAAAAGAAAAGCATAGAACACATTGACCTGTTTATAGAAAAGGCTCTTCAACATGAGAATTCCTACAAATGATTAATCAACTTCAGAATTAGCAAACATGCTATACATCAGATTCTAATTAATCCAGATACCTCTATCACAATAATTCTGTTTAATTACTGCTATTTAAGATGGGTCATAATTACTCAAATAAAAGATCTACACCCAAAAGTTTTTGAACATACAGTAGTTGAGTGTTTTTCCAGAATTCAGGAATAGTGACAAACAGGTGTTTGAGATCAGAAAAACCTGAATTTTGTGTGTCTCGTTTACTTTGGCTTAGGCAAAAAGGACTACACCGATATATTAACTTATTAAACAAAAGTACATCAAATTAGGGCATAATAGGATATAAAGTGTTAAAGTCAATTAAATACAGTATCTGTATTCAGAGCTGTCCCGTCCATAGGATGGACCGGAGCAACCACCTCGGGCCCCATGCTTTAAGGGTCGCCACACTCCAGGGGGAAACGGGGTCCAGGGCAGCCTGGGAGGTTAGTGGGGGGCCTGGCGCTGGTGGCAGCAGCGAGCGACCCAACCTGCCCCGCATTGCTCGGGGAGGGGGCAGAAGCCAGAAAGGGGTGGGGGCTTGGGCGAAGGGGTGGAATGGGGGCAGAGCAGAGGCAGGAAGAGGCGGGGTGGGGCAGAGGCTTGGGGGAAGGGGTGGAGTGAGGGGGGTTGTCCCGGGCCCCACACACCCCTAGGAACAGCCCTATCTGTATTTAAAGAATTCAAAACCTTCTGAAATCATTCTCTTGTAAGAAAAAAATTACTTTGCATGCGTTTTGTCAACTCTAGTTTAGCTATTAATTATGTCTGTCATTACATGCAGAACTACAACCCCATGTGTTAACACTTGTTCTCCCTAATCAGACTTATTGGGGAGTAGGTTTGTTTAGGGAACTGAATTTCTTTAATCCCCAGGCAATTACCCAGCAAATGAACTATCTTGAAAATAAGCAGCACAGGGTGCAGCAACAGGTTGCTTTGTCATGTCACTGGAAAAGAGTCAGTCTAATTATAATAGTAGGCGGCACTGACATACTGACCTTCTGTGAAAAATGTGTTTGCTAAATTTTACAAAAAAGCTTGCAATTTAGTAAGAGATGCTTATAATTAAAAAAATAGTTCAAGATTTCTATCCCATAACTTATAGATGTCAGCCAACATTTTTCAAGGCACCAAATATGGCAAAAGTATTAATAGTAACATCAATTTTTTTTGAGGTGGTTAGAATGGAAAAAGCATTCTATTTCAGCACCTCAATGATTCAAAATACTAATCGACAGATCCGATGTAGGTCATGTTTAGATGCATCTGCAGTAATGTAGTGCTTAATGTTTTTTTAGAACACTAATTTCTTTTGAGATACAGAAGGAAAATATTACGATTCACTTTTATTCTGAAGCACTAAGTATATACACTTACAAGAACAGCATTTGTTTAGGTGGTTTTTAATTACTTCTGTCATATATGGAAAATGTTTGCAGACTTCAGTTTCTCTTCATTTTCCCTTAACATTTTCCTATTAAGGACTATTTTAAAATCAATTCACAGACATTTTCTACTTTAGTTGTCACAAAGCTGCTAATAAGCTTGTATTCTGGCTTTCACACAGTGTTATTTTGACAGCTACTTTTAACAGTTTACTAATCTATTTAACCTCTTGGGTACTTTATTTGCCTGGTCAGTGGGCAGGAAAATTGCACAGTTGTCATATTTCTATATGGAAAAAAATGGAAGATACAAAAACAAACAGATTCAGTGCTTGGGTATAAACAATGAAAGTGGTCATCTGAACAACAAACTATGCAATAGTTATCTGGATCACACTAAATTTTATAGCTCAAAAAAGTCTGACACTTAAAAGTTATGCTGAATAGTTCTAGGCGTCTATTAAAACCATATGTCTCATTACTTTGGTTTCACAGATTAAGGCCAAAAGGGACCATTATAATAATTTAGTCTGACCTCCTGCAGGCCAGACACTCACCCAGTAGTTTTGTGAATGTATTGACTAAGAGAAACAAAAACAAGAAAAGAATATTTCAACTACCTACCTCACCAGGGTGCAATCTATCCCAGTTTTCATTAATGTATGTCATAAGTTCAAGCTCTGAATCAAAGTATTTCTTCTTATGAATAACACTTAGGTTGTAAAGGCATAGATGTGCTATATCTACCCTAGAATTCAGAAATATTTAATCAAAAACATTAAGTTTTTATTTCTTTAATTTTTTACAAACCGTTAGTCCTTGAAATAGCTTTGCACAAAAATATTAGCACAATATGGCTAAGAGTACAAAGCCTGATTAGAAACAGTCTCAAATTTCCAAAACAATATTCTTATAAAATCTGCATTTATATCCCCCTTTTCTGACTTGTGTCCTGTTTTCTCCCTAGGCCTCGCCCCACTGCCATGATGCCCTTTTAGCTCCAAATTTTGTTTAGATATCAGAATATTTAATTGATGCAAGATAAATACAAGAATTTAACATTGGCAAATTAACATCAAATGAGTTTCCATAAAATGTATTCATGTTGCAACTTATTCAAATTATTTGGTATTTGTATAGAAGAGCTAAAGTTCACAAGGTTCAAACTACAACTCACTTCTAATTCTCAACTAGGAAATTCTATTGTAAAGTATGTCAAAATGCTTGTTAATATGCACACTGTATTTGGCTTGCCCAGTGGCAGTACTCTATACTTGGGTAACAGATCCTGTTTAGACTTAAGTTTCTCATACCCAAGCCAGCAGTGGTTTGTAATATTGAATTGTCCAAGGAAGAGGACCCTAGATATCATGCATTAACAACATGACTAAGGACACACAATAACTAGCTTTGAAGGAGACCAGTCCTTTGCTGATAGAAGCAGTGGGTACCACTCACAAAGGTCAAAATATAAAGTGGATGATCCTCAGGTTTACAGAGACATGAGATGTCCAGGAGAAAAGTGGGTAGAGGGTTACGTATTTCTTTAAGTTGTACTTACCATCTCAAGGGTAAACGTTTGAGGTACTCTGGTCCAGAACTGCAAACTGAGCAAATGAATGTATAAAACCTAAAACAAAAAATTGATATTAAAAGCCATTCTCTTAAAAAATAAATAAAAAAAAACCTGACAAACCTAACACTTTAGATGCCGTCAGTTAAAGAGCCAGAGAATTAAATATGAACTTCATTTTGTTGTGTCTTCCTTACAAACTGCATTCTAAAATGCTTTTGGAGTTATGACTATTTTAATAATATTATGTTTAAATACAAAGAGGATTAAAACAATCCACATTTTAAATAAAAACAACCTTAAATCAAAAAGTTCAGTTCAAGCTTCTTACCTGTCACCGAAAAGCATTGGCTTTTGGAGACACTGCACACAAGCCTCATGAAACCACTGGTTACATTTGCAGCACTGCAGCATCTTTAAATACCAGCTTCACCAACAGAAATAAAAATAAGACAAGTGTTACAATAAACTGCTGCAAATATTTCCCCAATACAGTGTGGTCATATTATATTTAGAAAGACTATTAGGTCAAAGTTGACCAAAAATTTAAAAATAAGATTTTTATTAAGTATCAATAGAGATTTCAATAAATTTTAGTTCCATTGTGAAAATGACTAGGAACTGTCTACAAACAAGGGAAACTGACTAGTCTGCTGTTTATTCAGATGGAAGAAATGCAAATAATAAGCAGCTGTAGAATAAAATAAATTCTGATTATTATAATGAACTATTTACTGCATATGTACAGATTTTTAAAAATTAAAGGAAAAAACATTTTTATTCTGATAACATCCTCTTTAAATACTCAGTAAATTTTAAAGAAAAACTGTGCAGTTAATTAGGACCAACATCTTTTATTACTCTAGACCACTGGTTCCCAAACTGGGGGGCGTGAAGAAATTTCAAGGGGGGGTGCGAGGCTGTCCGGCCCTTGAGCTCCTGGCCGAAGAGGCTAGCCCCCGGCCCCTCCCCTCCTGTGCCCCCGCCCCCACAGCCACGCCAGCGCGGCTTGCGCCTGCCCACCTCCCAGGCTTTCCAATAAGCCAGTCCTGCTGCTCTGAGCGGCCTAGTAAGAGGGCAGGGAGTGGGGGACAGGGAAGTTGGATAAGGGGCAGGAGGTCCCGGGGGGCAGTCAGGGGACAGGGAGTGGTTGGATGGGGTGGAGGTTGGGGGGGGGCGGTCAGGAGACAGGGAGTGGGGGGGTTAGATAGGGGGTGAGGTCCCGGGAGGGGGCGGTCAGAGGAGGGGGGGTCCTGGGAGAAGGGGGGTTAGGGGACAAGGATTGGGTGGTTGGATAATGGTAAAGGAGAAATGGGGGGCGTGAGGGTTTCTTGAAAATTAAAGGGGGCGTGATGCCGAAAAGTTTGGGAACAACTGCTCTAGACTCTAAGTAATTTGGTTCTTAAAAAAATAATGGTCTTTTTTAGTGTAATATAAACCAATTGATACATTGCTGAATACCTTTGAAAGACAAAGCTACATCTCTTCCAAATGTCAATAAACTAGGTTCATTCCGATACCACTTTTATATAAACCAGACATCCCTCTGTCCATTTTCTCAATACCACTTTCCCAACCTTAACATAAGTGCCAGTAAAAGTAGTGAGATTCAGATATTTTATGTGAAGTTCTAAGCACTGTTCGAGGTAGCACTTAGTATAAAAAATGAGTAAGGTCAGCAAACAGACCTATAATAACCGTAACCATTCCATAATTTTCAAAGTGGACTGTTAAGAGTCTACTCTACAATGACTTCAGCATGCACCATTGCAATAAACACACTAGCAGCAAAGAGGCACAAGCAGCATGAGGACACCAGTCGCAGGTCTGTTCTCTGTGCCTGTTACCCTCAGGAATGAAATATCAGCTAAAAAACACCACTGCCTGCACAAAATAGCACCAGTACTCAATGCCATTGGAATAGGGGCCAAAATTTTGTTTGCAACTGAACAATTCCCTCATTCCCCCCACACTCTTCCCCCTGGCAGGCCATACTCATAATGGCTGCAGCTGGAGAGCAGTGCAGTGGGGCACAAAAGATGAATAAGCATGTCTTCTTTAAAACAGAGTAAGGGAATTCTGAAACTTATCTTCAGCTTTCCATTGTGGCTATAAATATGATACATCTGCCTGTTTTATCTGTAGCTGCTGTTGTTGAGGCCTGGAGTGGTGCCCCCTCCACGCGCACACAACACGAGCAGGAGGAGAAAGATGCAGACTGAGATGCAGGGCTTTGGAGCGGAGCCTGGAGCTGGAGCGTGGAGCAGCTCCGGAGCAGTGGAGCTGCAGGTTTTTGCCTAAAGCTGGAGTGGAGCCAGAGCACAGCTCCAAAGCCCTGCGAGATGACATGTTCAGTGAGATACTGCAGGCCAGTGCTGCATCAGACTGTGAACATACCAGAGAGCCCAGAGAAGAAAAGAGCAGACAGAAGGCAGGCCCAGGAGTCCCAGCAGGAAGACAAGAGGAAGATGCATAAGAACATAATGGGGCTTCTCAGACAGCAAATACAACTGATGCAGATTCTTGTTGGCCTACAGGTCCAGTCATAGACTCACCTACCTCCCCTTTGCAGTCCACGAAGAACTCAATTTCAATTTCAGCAGCTCCCTTACCCCCTCATTTCAAATTTAAATTTCTGTTCCGTTAGTTTATTTTATTAGTTTACACTATTGGTTTATAATTGCCCACTAATGTTTTGCACTGTTTTTGGTATGCAACAAATTTATATTTTGGAAATAAATTTTTTTTTACTTCACATCATAGAATGCCTAGCACTACTTAAAGTGCACATTACTTGTAACAGAACAGGATCATAGAATTCATAGGTACAGTTAAATAATAATTATAAACCTACAGCAAGCACTGCATAATTCACAGGTTCATTGAGACTAATAATAAATGTACACCAAGCACGACGCAATTTCTAACAACCCCCCAAGCTTCAGGGGAAGAGAGCACGGTCATGAAGAGAGGGTTATTCACCTTGTACAGTAACAGAGGTTCTTCGAGATGTGAGTCCCTGTTGGTGCTCCACTTTAGGTGACACTAGAGCAGTGCCACTCAAGGGAAAGGAGGGGCTTCGGAATTAGGTCTGAATGGACAATACGACTGTGTCCCAGCCGAGTGTCAGAGGCGGAGTCCTGGTCAATGCCATAGAGTTGTATGAACATGTGAGAGGATGTCCAAGTGGCTGCTTTACCTATGTTGGTGATAAGCACGTCGTTCATAAAAGGCATGTCGTTCAAAAAGGCTACCGATGTGGCTATGGATCTTGTGGAGTGTGTTCTGATCCATGATAGAGGTTGCAGTTCATGTTGGAGGTAGAAAAGCTGGATGCAGCCCGAAATCCATTTGGAAAGTCTCTGCTTAGATATGGGCTTGCCTTTGGACCATTCCGTCATGGAGAGAAACAATTTAGGAGTCTTTCTGAACACTTTGGTCCATCCTAGATAAAAGGCTAGTGCCCTTCTGACGTCCAGGGTGTGGAATGCCACCTCTTGTTTCTTCTTGTGAGGTTTAGGAAAGGAGATGGGAAGATTAATGGGTTGATTAATGTATAATGAAGGGATTTTAGATAGAAACTTTGGGTGCGGCCTTAGAGTGACCTTATTTTTAAGAGAGATCATATATGATGGGTGTGCCATAGAATCATAGAATATCAGGGTTGGAAGGGACCTCAGGAGGTCGGCTCAAGGCAGGACCAATCCCCAACTAAATCATCCCAGCCAGGGCTTTGTCAAGCCTGACCTTAAAAACCTCTAAGGAAGGAGATTCCACCACCTCCCTAGGTAACCCATTCCAGTGCTTCACCACCCTCCTAGTGAAAGTTTTTCCTAATATCCAACCTAAACCTCCCCCACTGCAACTTGAGACCATTACTCCTTGTTCTGTCATCTGCTACCACTGAGAACAGTCTAGATCCATCCTCGTTGGAACTCCCTTTCAGGTAGTTGAAAGCAGCTATCAAATCCCCCCTCATTCTTCACTTCTGCAGACTAAACAATCCCAGTTCCCTCAGCCTTTCCACATAAGTCATGTACTCCAGCCCCCTAATCATTTTTGTTGCCCTCCACAGGACTCTTGCCAATTTTTCCACATCCTTCTTGTAGTGTGGGGCACAAAACTGGACACAGTACTCCAGATGAGGCCTCACCAATGTCGAATAGAGGGGAATAATCACGTCCCTTGATCTACTGGCAATGCCCCTTCTTATACAGCCCAAAATGCCGTTAGCCTTCTTGGCAACAAGGGCACACTGTCGACTCATATCCAGGTTCATGTCCACTGTAACCCCTAGGTCCTTCTCTGCAGAACTGCTGCCTACCCATTCGGTCCCTAGTCTGTAGCAGTGCATGGGATTCTTCCATCCTAAGTGCAGGACTCTTCACTTCTTCTTGTTGAACCTCAGACTTCTTTTGGCCAAATCCTCTAATTTGTCTAGGTCCCTCTGTATCCTATCCCTACCCTCCAGCGTATCTACCACTCCTCCCAGTTTAGTATCATCTGCAGACTTGCTGAGAGTGCAGTCCACGCCATCCTCCAGATCATTAATGAAGACATTCAACAAAACTGGCCCCAGGACTGACCCTTGGAGCACTCCGCTTGATACTAGCTGCCAACTAGACATGGAGCCATTGATCACTACCCGTTGAGCCTGACTATCTAGCCAGCTTTCTATCCACCTTTAGTCCATTCATCCAGCCCATTCTTCTTTAACTTGCCGGCAAGAATACTGTGGGAGACCGTATCAAAAGCTTTGCTAAAGTCAAGGAATAACACGTCCACTGCTTTCCCCTCATCCACAGAGCCAGTTATCTCATCATAGAAGGCAATTAGGTTAGTCAGGCATGACTTGCCCTTGGTGAATCCATGCTGACTGTTCCTGATCACTGTTTCCTCTCCTCTAAGTGCTTCAGAATTGATTCCTTGAGGACCTGCTCCATGATTTTTCCAGGGACTGAGGTGAGGCTGACTGGCCTGTAGTTCCCTGGATCCTCCTCCTTCCCTTTTTTAAAGATGGGCACTACATTAGCCTTTTTACAATCATCTGGGACCTCCCCCGATCACCATGAGTTTTCAAAGATAATGGCCAATGGCTCTGCAATCCCATCCGCCAACTCCTTTAGCACCCTCGGATGCAGCGCATCTGGCCCCATGGACTTGTGCTCATCCAGCTTTTCTAAATAGTCCTAAACCACTTTTCTCCAGAGGGCTGGTCTCCTTCTCCCCATGCTGTGCTGCCCAGTGCAGAAGTCTGGGAGCTGACCTTGTTTGTGAAGACAGGCAAAAAAAGCATTGAGTACATTAGCTTTTTCCACATCCTCTGTCACTAGGTTGCCTCCCTCATTCAGTAAGGGGCCCACACTTTCCTTGACCTTCTTGTGAACATACCTGAAGAAACCCTTCTTGTTGCAGCTAGCAAGAGATGTTAAGAGTAACTCCAAGTGTGATTTGGCCTTCCTGGTTTCACTCCTGCATGCCTGAGCAATATTTTTGTACTCCTCCCTGGTCATTTGTCCAATCTTCCCCATAAGGGCCCCAAGTTCTTCTACATGTCTTGCAGACATGATGGCAACGAGAAAAACAACTTTCATGGACAGGCGTAGTAGTGAGCACTTAGTCAAAGGTTTGAAAGGGTCACTTGGGAGGTATCGAAGCACTGGAGTGAGGTCCCATGGAGGAGTTGGGACTCTGGGTAGATGTTACATATGCCCTGTAGTAATCTTATGGTAATTGGATGTGCAAAGACTGAGATCCCATTGACTTTGTGGTGGACAGTTGTGATTGCTGCCAGCTGAACTCGTATAGAGCTCATTCAGAGATCCAATTTCTTAAGTTGGAGTAAGTAATCCAGGACTACTGGCAGGGTAGAGGTAGTGGCTTCTATTCCTTTGTTTAAACACCACATGTGGAATCTCTTCCACCTGTGGAGGTACGTCAAGTGTCTGCTGTTCAACAAGATGTCTCTTTAGCTTCCTCAGAACAGATCATCTCCTAGCTTTGGAACCACTGATGAGCCAAGCTCTCTGGTGGAGCGTCTCCAGGTTCGGCTGCAAGATCTGGCCTGCATCCTGTGACGAGGTTCGGAAGAGGTGGGAGGACACGAGATAGGCATGAGGACCATCTGTTGGCAGTATGGATACCAGGTTTGCCTGGGCCAGACTGGGACTATCAGGATGACTTTGGCTTGGTCGGTTCTGATCTTGTGGATAACCCTGGCCAGCAACAGGGTCAGGGGAAAGGCATACAGGAGAGGCACGTCCCATCAGATGAAGGTGTCGCCCCTGGATCTTGGTCCCATCCCAAGGCCTGCTCTGGAACAGAACACTAGACATTTGCTGTTGACTCATGCCAAATAGACTTACTATGGGGAAGCCCCATTGTTGGAATATGTTGTGAATTACTGAGGTGTTTATTTCCCACTTGTGGTTGTGGGAGAACTATTGGCTTAACATGTCCACAGTGATGTTTTGAGATCCTGGTAGGTAGGTAGGTGGCTGATATGGAGATGGTGTGTTGAATACGCCATGTCTACAGCCTTATGGCCTCCGTACACAGGGAGTGTGACCTCGCTCCTCCTTGTTTATGTGGAACATGCAAGTCACGTTGTCTTTCATGCTCTGCATGGCCTTGTTTTTGATCAGAGGCAGGAAATGTGCGCAAGCGTTGTGAATGGCTCGCAGTTCCAAAACATTTATGTGCAGTGTTGATTCCGAAGACCACCATCTGCCCTGGATGGTGAGATTGTCTAAGTGGGTGCCCCACCCCCATATGGAGGCGTTTGTTGTGATTATCAGTTTGGGGAGAGTCTGTAGAAAAGGGACACCTACACACAAATTGTGCAAGCGGGTCCACCACTGAAAGGAGTCTGACTTTTGTTGGCATGTTTAAAAGTTTTTTCAGACTGTTTGTGTGGGAGGTACACCATCCTGAGCCCCTTGCAGGCAGCAAATGCAGTCTGGCTTGTCGGACGACATAAGTGGTCACCACCATGTGTCTCAGTAGTCCGAGGCAGGTCCTGACGGATGTTTGTGGACTGCTCACTATGGTATTGATCAAGTTCACTAGGGTGACAAATCTGTGAAATGGTAAAGAGGGTGACAAATCTCTGAACTGGTGTTAATGTTGACGTTTGAAGATTTGCAGGCCAAGGTTTGTGAAGAGTGACATCTTGTGTCTGGCTTCGATGGCTTCTTTCCAAGTAGGACCCTTGAGGAGGCAACTGTCTAAATATGGGTACATCATGAACCCTTGCTTGCATAAGTGGGCTGCTGCCACTGCCAGAACTTTGGAAAACACTCGGGGAGCTGTGGAAAGGCCAAAGGGCAGTACCAGGTATTGATATTGATCCTGCCCAAGGACAAATCAGAGGAATAGTCTGTGTGCTGGATGAATAGTGATGTGAAAATAAGCATCTTGCAGGTCAAGGGCTACAAACTAATCTCCTCGTTCTAGAGCTGGAATGATTGTTGCTAAAGTAACCATCCAGAATTGTTGTGTTTTGACAAATTTGTTTAGGTTCCTGAGATCGAGAATAGGTCTCAATCCCCCAGACTTTTTCTGGGTTAAAAAATAAACCGGAATAGAACCCTTTCCCTGTGTGTTATAGCAGCACTGGTTCTACTGCACCGAGTTGTAGAAGGTGCTCTACTTCCTGTCTCAGGAGGAGCTTGTGAGAGGGGTCCCTGAGGAGGGATGGGAAGGGAGGGTGGGTAGAGGGGGATGGAGAAGAACTGGATAGAGTATCTTGTTGGAAGTGATGGTTTGACAGAGTAGAATGGTATTACACGACCTGTAAATGAATGGTTGATGGATAGTGGTGTCAGCACTGGTAATTGGGGGAGGTCTGTTAAGCCCTTGACCAAACCTTCAAATTTAATGTTTGGGATAGGTTGTTGTGGTGCGGTGGGTTGAAGAGAGTTTGTTTTACACTTGGGTGACCTTTGTCTGCGCCACTGAGGATCGTTATTGTCTCTGGGTCTACATACAGGGAGCCTGTTTGGGACATTGCGAGGTGTAATACCTGCCCTGTTAACTTTTGTTGCAGGTGTATATATGCCAAGAGATCGGAGAGCGGTTCTCGAATCCTTTAGTGAGTGGAGGGATTCGTCGGTCTTACCCGTGAACAGTTTTGGACCCTCGAAGGGGAGGTCCTCTACTTTGGACTGCACCTCCCTTGGAAACCACGACAGGTGAAGCCAGGAAGCTCGGGACATTACAACAGCAGTAGCAATGGACCTAGCTGCCATGTCAGCGGAATCCAACAATGCCTGAAGGGCCATGCGGGCCAACAGGTGTCCTTTTGAGATGAGTGATGTAAATTGTTCTCTTTTTTTAATTCAGGTATGCAGTCAATAAATTGAGTGTTTGGAATAATTCATGTGGTTGTATTTTGCCATTAGACTTCATAATTAGTGATTCTAAATTGTAAAGTCGCTGATGAATAGGCCTTGCAGCTGAGTAGATCCAGTCTCTTCCACTCTGTCATACAGGGTGGTCCTGGAATAATGTTGCCGGCCATGTTCGTTAACGGAGTCTACCACCAGAGAGTTTGGCTGGGGGTGAGAGAATAAAAAGTCCAGCCCTTTCGAAGGGATGTAACATTTTTTTATCCTCCCTCTCATGTGTAGGTGGGATTGTGGCAGGGGTCTGCCAGAAGGCTGAGGTGGGCTCCATGATTGCGGCATTAATCGGCAGAGAGATCTTAGACGAGGTTGTTGTGCGGAATATGTCCAAGAGCTTGTGCTGTGATTTAGTGACTTCCTTGAGGGGTATTTGGAGCATGTCAGCCATCCTTTTAAATAGATCTTGAAACTGTTTGAATTAATCTCCGGCAGTAGGTGGCGGAGGCAGGAGGGTTGGTGACAGGAATAGCCTCCTGGTGCACAACCTCCTTTGTTTCCTTGAAAGACTGCACATGGGAAATGTCAAATGGTGCTGCTGACGCTGGTGAGGAGACTCTGACAGGGGTGGTCAATCTGTGGCTTCGGAGCCACGTGCGGCTCTTCAGAAGTTAATATGCGGCTCCTTGTATAGGCACCGACTCTGGGGCTGGAGCTACAGGCGCCAACATTCCAATGTGCCGGGGGGTGCTCACTGCTCAACCCCTAGCTCTGCCAGAGGCCCTGCCCCCACTCCACCCCTTCCCACACCCTCCCCTGAGCCGGACGTGCCCTCACTCCCCCCCCCCCCCCCCCCCCCCCCGGCCCGGGCGGGCCCCCCCCCCCCCCCCCCCCCCCAAAGCCTCATGCATGCCACAAAACAGCTGATCAGGAGGTGTGGGGAGGGCTGGCAGTGGGTGGGAGGTGCTGGGAGCGGGGGGGAGCTGATGGGGGGCAGCTGATGTGTTACTGTGGCTCTTTGGCAATGTACATTGGTAAATTCTGGCTCCTTCTCAGTTTCAGGTTGGCCACCCCTACTCTGAGCTTCCCTGGGACCCCTCGGGCGTTCAGAGTAGTATTGGCTGTAGGCTGCCCATGGGTCCCAGAGGGCCATTGTGGTGGGAAGAGCACTGGTGGAGGTCCCCATGGGTGTCTGTACCACCCCTGGAAATCTGATCTGGGGTGATGCTTAGGCTGCACTTGTGGCTCAGATCTGATACTGCCTTGCAAAGGTGAGGAGTGTTGGGACGAAAAAAACTTCCCCTTGCTTGTCTTCCTTGCTGAAGAAGGGACGGTGGTAGTGAAAACAGCAAGACAGTATCGGTACCAAGGAGTGGCGACTCAGGTGCCAGGGCCACTGACAGATCCGTAGGTGCAAGAAACTGTTGTAAGTTCGGTACTGGCAGTGCCGTCTGCATTTGAAGTGGTGCCGAGAGTTGCTGCGGTACCAGGAGGTATTGTGGCGCCCGAGGAATAGGTGCCGACATCAACTGAACCAAGAGGGAGGGAGCAAGTTTTACTGCTGATGTATCCTTGCAATGCGGCAAGGAGCTAGCAGGTGGCGTCAATGCCTTAGAAACGGCAGAGGCACTGGGCACGGAGTGTTTAGTTGTTGCTGCCGGTGCCATGGTGGAATGGGCAGTCTTTACTCTTCCTTCCTTTTTAGAGCCTGCCCGCTTAGGGTCTGTGGCTTTGACGGTACCGAAGTCCCGGCCCACTCATAGGTACTTTGCCACAGTGCGGTCGGTACCAATGCTGGAGCCCGAATGCTGGAGCCCAAATCTTGGAACGCTTCCTCTTGGGCCTGGTCTACACTGGGGGTGGGTGGGGGAAAATCGATCTAAGTTACGCAACATACTTTCTTGTGTGAGCCTCAAAGTTGTGGCAATGGGTGCACTTTTGGGGTACGTGGTCCCACCCAAGCACTAGACACATTGAGTGTCCACCTGAAAGTGGAACTGCCTCGCGGCCCAGGAGAGGCAACATTTAAAGCCTGGAGATCCTGGCATTTTGAAGAAAATATCCCAAGTGGGATGAAATGATAAAGGATTTTTGTTGTTGTTGTTTTAAACAGGGAAGAAATAAAAAGAGAAAGGGTCTTAACAAACTACCCTAACTATTATAGACTAACACTAGTCTAGCTGTTATGTACTGCTAACACGAAGGTAAAGCTAGTGAGGCACTGTCAGAGCTCCAACTCAGACCAAGAGCAGTTGAGAAGGAACTGGGGGTGAGGTGGGGGGTGAGATGGGGGTGGCAGCTGCACAGCGCTAGTTAATTGCTGCTGCAGGCGCGAGACTAGGAGAGCGCATGTGTGGCCCAGCCAGGTACTGCTGTCGAAATTCTCCGACTAGAGGCGCAGGGGTGCACAATCACCTAAAGTGGAGCACTCCCTTCGAAGAACAGCACATTACTGTGACCATTAAATTGCTCCTTTCAAGGTCTCCTTCAACCACATAGCCCCACGTTGAGCTCTTCTAATGGCCCACATGTTCAAAGTCAGCAGACAGCCACTCCACCTCTGCCTCCACTCCAGCAGCAACTTTTCCTCTTCGACTCACAGGTAGTATGAAGGATACAACAGGCAGCTATAACCATTGGGATATTTTTCTCACTGAGATCTAATCTAGTGAGTAAACACTGCCAGTGCTCCTTCAACCTGATGAATGTACATTCAAAACTGTCATTCTGTGCCGCTGAGTCAGTAGCTGAATCTTTCCAGGATGCTGTTGAGGTGGCCAGTGTTTGGCTTTGTAAGACGGGGGGAGCAAGAGGTAGGCTGAGTCCCCCAAGATCATTATTGGCATTTCAACATCACTAACAGCAATCTGCCTGTCAGGAGAAAGCATCCCTGCTTCCAGATTCATGAACAGCCGTGTTCTTAAAGATGCAACCCTCCCCAACCAATCC
The DNA here is from genome assembly GCA_003942145.1 of Platysternon megacephalum. NCBI lineage: Eukaryota > Metazoa > Chordata > Testudines > Platysternidae > Platysternon > Platysternon megacephalum. The sequence goes on along the minus strand of QXTE01000110.1, from coordinate 3,830,613 downwards.
ACACAAATGACAGTGAAGCATCCCTGGTGATCTACCAATGCTTTCATAACCACAGAAAAGTAGCCCCTTCTGTTGACGTACTCTGTGTGGAGCCAAAATAGGGATGTGTGTGCCATCTACCACCCCACTGCAGTTCGGAAACCCATAGCTACAAATATATCCACAATATCCTACACATTGCAGAGCATCACAGTTCTGCGTAACAGGAGATGATAAATGGCCCTACACATTTGCATGACAATAGCCCCCACCGTGGATTTTCCAACTTCAGAATGATTTCCCACTGACCAGCAGCAATACAATGCTGTAAGCTTCCACGGTGCTATCACTACTCACTTCTCAACTTCCAGTACAGCTCTCATTCTTATGTCTATGCTCTGGAGGACTGGGGCAAATTCAGCTAACAGATCCAGGAACATGGCCTTTCACATCTGGTAGTGCTGCAGCTACAGCTTGTCCCATACCTGCAGTACGAAGTGATCCAGTCTGTGCTTGTTTCTCAGGCCCAGAACGGCCCTGTCTGCAGCTGTCCATGACCATCACCAAGCGCCAATTGTTTTTCACTATGTCCCTTAACAATATGTCTTGAAACAAATCATCATGATTCCCCACTGTTGCAGTATCTCCTGCAGCTCTGCAAATACCAGAGAATCATTCATTCTCTGTTTGCAATGTTCATGACAACAGCGCAGAGCTGTCCAGGCTCCATGCTTTTGTCAGAAATGGCAGACAGCAACAAGTGCTGCGAGAGTTTGTGGAATTTTTAAAAAGGAGCAAAAGATCACGGGATAAGGATGGCATTAAGGGGATGGAAAAAGTTGCATGATGGGAACTTGACTCCTTACTCCGTCACCCCTGCATGCCCCACAACTTGTGCATGCCCCACAATGCATTGCGAAAATCCCCGACAAGGCACTTCCCTGGAATGTGGTATGTGGCACACTGGGATACCTATCCATGGTACACTGCACTTTGTCACCACAAGCACTCCTGGTGAGTACATGCAGCCACGATGCAAGCAGCCAAGCAGGCAGGAGCACTATACTAACTGCACCAGTTTCATGCTACTGCACCTTGCATTAACCAGTTTGTAGTGTAGACATGGCCTGAGAAGTGTGAATTGCCCCATTCATAACAAGCCCAATCCACTCATCCAAGGAGATACCACAGCTGCTAGGGCAGGTACAGGAAGGCACCCAGCTTCACCCTCTCCCCTGGGGGTGGCGAGAGAGGACCACCTCCTGCTCAAGGGAGAAGAGGGCCTCCTAATGCCACTCTGGGACAAAAAGGAGTCCTCTTGCCACAACCATTCCAAGTGAGGGGCTGGGCATGGTAAGGAGGCAGAGTCATAGGAGGCCCCATGTTATGGCGTACTACTACCCCAGATTGCTTTAATTTGGCCCTCACATGAAGTCACAGTTCTGCAAACCCTTATTCAGCAGGGTACTCCTGTTATTCACGTGAGTAGTCTTAGGGCTGGTCCACACTAATGCTGTAAGTTTTTGACGTAACTTAGGTCTCCTTACAGCGGTGTCTACACCGTGCTATGTCAACGGCAGACGCTCTCCCATCGACTAGTGCGTCTTCACCAGACCTGCTAAATCAACACCACTGCATCAATTGCAGCAATGACAATTTAGCTAGTAGCGTAGACATGGCCCTACGCTAACTTCAAAAGAATACTCCCAGGAATAAGGGTTTGCTGAAACAAGAACCAAGAGGCTAAATCAAGAGGCTGTTACCTCAGTGTAATAGCCTCTAGACATCCTCTGAGAAAAGTCAGCATTTGCAGCTTCAAACCTAATTTTTGAAAGCTACAAATCAAGTAATTTCTTCAATAGAATCTCATTTTAGGCACATCTGTCATTCATTACTCCTCCAGAAAACTTAAAAATATGTACATTTGCCTTAAAGTCAACTGTGCCAATATCAAAATTCAACTCCACCATTTTCTTCCTCAGTATCACAGTTCCATTACCACCAATGCCTATAACTGCAATGCCACCAACTACTCTACATCTTTGACCTCAAATATAGACCAGAAGTAATGCCATGAAAGCAGTGATTTTTGTAGAAGGCGTTCACAGCTACAACTCTCATTGGTGGCATGATAAAACCTGAACAGATAGCTAGAGACATGTGAAGACCTGATGCAACAACGTAATGCATCAATTTGTATTATTGTACCTAGGAACTCTAGTCATGGACCGGGACCACATTGTGCCAGGTGCTGTATAAAGAACAAAAAGATATATTCCTTGGGGCAAGGACTATGCTTACCACAAGATACGTTAAAGAAAACATTTATTTCAAGGCTCAACGCTTTATTAACTGCGCCTCAGCCCCACTACCGTGTACACTGAGTACTGAAGAAAAATAGTTAGGCCCTGATCCTGCAAACATTTAAGTACAGTTAACCACAAGCCTAAGTGCTTTCAGAATAAGGGCCAAAGTTTGTAGAGTTGCATGAAGGAGAAAAAGCTTTTGATGGGAATTTATATTTACTTACTCTCCAGGGCCTCCACAGTAGCAGTAACATTGCTGGATATTGGTTTTATGGCCTGCATCCCATTCAAGGTCTGCTACGTTGTACGGTAATGTTTGCTTCATGACTTGTAGCGCTTTGGCATTTGGTCCTTTCTTCAGCGCACCACCCCTCTGGAACAAAACAGATCCATTTTTTTTTAGAAAAACAAGTGTAGGTTATGCAAATTACAAAATCTTTCAACACAAAGGCGTATATAGTTATAAAAATACTTTTATAAGAATTTTACCTGCAATTTTGATATACCAGCTATTTTATTAAAAATAGCCTTTGAAAAAATATCAAATTTCATAGCTTCCAATTTACTCACAAGAATTTCCCATCCAGATCAAAGCCAGGAACTGTGGGAAGTCTCTCAAAGAGCACTAGTTTTTATTTGTCATTTTCAACCTCACACTTAAGTTTACATTAACCACCATACAAATACTATGGAGGAGTAGATGTACAAGTTATGTCAGCCTGATAGACAAAATTTGTTTCCATAACACACCTTTGTTGTTGTTGCAAAAACACACTGTCGACAGAGCCATTTATCATCTGAATCAATCACGCTGGAATCAATATTTGGTGTGTGACACAGCTGATGATAACCTGAATTCAAAATACAGATTTTACTCTTATAAAGAAACCCATTAAAGACTTTACCCATATTTACAGGAACTAAAAAGTTTTAGAAAGAAAATAAGTTGTTTAAAACAGAAAGTAAAATATCCTTCATTTAAGTAAAAAGATTATGATCAGGTAAGATCAATAATGTTCCAAATGCTCTTTTTAAAGTTCTTGTGGTAAAAACTATATTCACAAAAACAACAACAGACCTTGTAAGTCAGTTTACAATAAACAAGAACTGTGAAAGATTACAAAACTCAAGCCAAAAGCAGTCAAGCATTCACCCCTGTTCTGGCTTCTTTTGCCTTTCCATTGGCCACAGTTGAGAATAAAACAAAATGTCTTAAATTAAACAAACGTCAAGAAACAGAAGTTACCTTGGCCACATTTATCACATATAACCATTTCATTAGGTGCTTCGGAATACTCTTCCTGACATATCGTACAGACCATTTCCCCACTTTCAGTGGCTCCTAAAAATAGACAAAAATGTAACTCATTTTTTTTTATATATATTTATTTATTTATTTATTTATTTATTTATTTATTTATTTATTTATTTATTTATTTATTTATTTAACATTTTCCCAGTTAAATCTCTTTTTAGGAGGATTAATTACTTTTCTTTTTGTAGTCTGTCTCACGTGTGTGTGGATTGCAGGGAGCAGATTCATGCTATACTAAGTAATCCACAAAATAGTTAAGATACTCATCACCCCTGTTTGGTTTTGGTACACAGACCAGATTTCTCACCAGCACTGTTAGCAACAACACATTGCAAACATTTCAAAGCATGACCATTATCCCCATTCCACTATAACAAAAACGTACAGGAGGGCATAGAAGCACTGAGGAAGAACATAGCAACTGTGTGGCGTAGTGAAAAGACTACTGGGACTATTCCTAGCTAGATGACCTTGGGCAAGGCATTTCACCACTGTATCAGTTTCCCTTCTGAAAAATTGGGATAATGATGACGACGCACTATACAAGTTAGGTCTTTCGATTATTATCTAGGGGCCTCAATAGCATATCAACTACAAACCCAGGTGAGAAATACAACTGTCTAAATGGTCGCTAACTTCTATCAACAAACATTTTTCTTTCTGTTTAAAAAATGAGGAAGTTAAATGGCAAAAGACTTCATTAATGTGGACATAAGTATTATCCAGTGATAACTTGTGCCCTTATAGAATGCTGAGGTCAGCAAAACTCAAACTTCTGAAAACTAGAAAACACATAGTTAAGGTAAACAGCCTCACTTCCTTAACTCTGCCTTCTGAGCAATGCCCCAATACACACACAAGCCCACTCTGGGGCTTTTCACTATAATGGACAGGTGCTACCTACACTTGTCCTATGCTCAAACACTGAGCCTAATTACCGCCCCGACATACTTCTTACCCATTTACAAGTGTAGTGACTTAAATTTTACAACTCCTTCACATTTGCAGTCAAGATACCATCTAAACCTATACTTTCCCCTACCCATCATTAGATCCACAGACTGCTCTCATATTCTACCTCAGTACTCATAATACCCATGGCAACAAGACCCCAGAGCCCTGCTACTGACAACCCCCATAATTCTGTATTGAAGCAATGCAAACTGGAACCTCAAAGTATATACGCACCTCTTTTCTTTGATAATACACATGGGGGGAGGGGGGACGGGAGGGGGGTGACTCAGACGTTTGAGTTTTGCTAAACCTGACATTCTGGAGGGGAATGAGCTATAACCGGCAACCTTAACGCTGCATTAACAATTATTTTGCTATTTAATATAGGTGCAGAATCAAAAAGATGCATCTGCAAATTCTAGATAGGCAACTATGAGCTTTGTTTTTTATGCAGAAACACATTATGTTCAGTAATATGTGTCTTTACATACAGATTTTTTTGTGCAATTTATGTTCATAGCTTTTGAAAGATTTGCCCATAGTGCTTTGCATTTTCTTAACAGTAAATACACTGTTCAATAATCCTCAAAAATCCTGTGAGAGGGGAAATCACTGTTTATATAAAACCATGTACATAAGTGTGCAGCATTAGTTTAGCCCCATGTCCATTTGGCTAGACAATACTAGCACAAGTTTAGCTGCTGCTGCAGATGAAGCACCATAGGCACTCCACACAAACAAGAATGTGACTTTTTAAAATGGAGATTTTGTTTTTCTTAAAATTTGATACAAGTATGAGGACATTTCACATTAAGATGGCAGGAAAAATGTTTGGCCTAACAAATAGGTAGCAGTAATGACCAGGTCTGTTTACCATTATTTACATTTGGCCAGGAAGATGTGACTGTTCTTCTCTGACGCAGACCTTGCAACTGTCATCCATACCTTTGTCACCTCAAGATTACACAACAGCAATGCACTCTAAACAATACCTTAAAGCCATCTGAAAACCGAAGATGGTTGCAAAATCCAGTGATGCACTTGATAAGTGAACTCTCTCACTGCAAGCATATTAAATCAGCACTTCACAATCTGCACCAGCTGCCTGTGGGTTTCTGGTGAAGTTTAATGTGCTGTTCTTGACCTATATGATTTAGGATTTACCAATCTGCAAGACTGCCTGCCTCCCTCCCCACGCGATGGTTTATTGATGTTGGGTCTTTAAACTGTACTGCATTTAAGATGTGTTTTTAACTCATTTCAAGAGACTACCAAGGGCACTGTATTTTAGCATTTAAATTATTCTAAATAAATAAAATATTGATAATTTAATTGAAGTTCTTGCCTGTTTGTATATCCTTCCAGAGAACCCAGGATTTGGAACTGTCTTCAAATATAACGAAGCAGCTCTGTTTCAATTTGTTTATCTGAAAAATAAAGATACAATTACGATTTTGTGAATATGTAGAAGTGTTAAAAATAAGGAAGAGTTTTATTTAACATTGTAGTCAAGCTTAACCTATGATGCTACAGGACATCCTGCATGTTAAAAATTAGTTACCTTTTTGATAGTTCCAAGATAAAACAAGCCATCTGACCACCTCGCTAGGACATCCTGACCTTCTTCAAATTTACACACTGGCTTTTTGGCTTTCTGTCCATCCCGTAAGGACAGCTTGGCCAAGGATGTTGGTGTCTTTTGGTTTCGAGGTAAAGGAGACCGCTTTTGGACCAGTGAATTACCCACCCCTGTAGAGTCTCTAAAATAAAAATAAAAAACTAAATTAGGATAATGTATTAAACCTGTCACTTGTACTTCAGTCTGCCTTAATAGCACTTACAAAGAAAAGCCTCTCTGCTAATCCCCAGAACTGTGTAATAAGTAAATAACTAAAACACACTGCCATTAAAATTCAAAAAGCACCAAAACCAATCAAGAGAATCCAACACTTAAGGGGGAAAGGGAGGAAGGAGGAGAGACTGGTTCAACGTGAGGCCATAAAAACAAATTTGTAAAGTGACCTATATAATCATTGTTATTCTATAGTGATAGAAATTACTTGTCTAAGGGCAATGTGGATCTAGATAAGAAAATTGTCATTTTAGTAGCTCAAAAGCTATAACTCAGTTCTTAGAACAAACTGTCCTTTCTTCCAGGACAAGCTGCTCATCTACCTGTATTTAGATCCCCTGGATGCTCTGGCTGACCCAGTACATCTAACTTCAGCCTGAAATTGAAAATGCCTCCCATCTCATTTTTCAAGTACACTGAAAGGCAGAAGAAACATTCCGCATGCCCAGACCATCTCTTCGCTACATTTCTCTTCTGACTCCACTCAGACAGTTGAGTTACAAACTATACAAGAGAGAATGCATGTGGCAGATTGTCCCCAAAGTACACTATGGAGCCAGGAACGCAGCTCTGGGGGGTGGAAGGACATGGACAGGTGTAAGGGGGCCTAGGCTGAGGCCACAGCCAGGGGCAGGAATGGAGATGAGGCCACAGGGCTAGCAGCCGGGACCCCAGGCACAGGGCCAGGGGTGGAGCTGAGTGGTGCTCTCCCCCCCCGCCCGCAGGAGCTTGCCTAGTCCTAGCCACATATCCCCGAACGTTCCTTGGCACGACCCACAGTTTGGGGACCTCTGTACTATGTAATACAACTATAATTTGGTGGCATTTATGAGGAAACTGAGGTGGAAAGCAAGTTTTCATTTTCCACATAAATTTGAATAATTTATATACCCAGAATTTAAATAAAGTGCAGTACTTAGTACAGCAGCCACAAATAAAGTTCCATTCATTTAGATCAGGGTTTCAGTTGTCCGAGCCGCCCAAACAGCAAATTTTTTATCTTAATTTGTCTAAAAAGACAGTAGTCAAACAAAACTTTAAAATAGCTTAGGGCAGGTCTACACTACAAACTTGCATTGGCGCAGCTGCAGCTCTTCTTGGCTTAATAACTCCACCTCTGTGAGAAGGGATAGCTATGACAAAGCACAATCTACATAGGGGATTAAAGTTGGTACACTACCGGGATAAGTCAACCTAAATTTCTCCGTCCCATCATTCCATGGGCTTCCTAGTACATTTTGCACTGCTTTTCAACAGACCCTGTAAACTGCACACCCACAGTTCTCTGTCAGGAAGCATGGATCCTGCACAGCTCTCCAGTACTGCAAGGAGCCTTATGAACACAATGCACCTGATCCTGCAGTGTTTCATGAGCTGCGAACTGATGAGGACACCGTGGTGTCTGCCCTGTTGTGTGCCATGGACAGAAACAATTCAAGATTGCTGTTGGCATTCACAGAGCAGCCATTGGTTCTGGGTGTGAGAAACAAGTACTGAGTGGTGGGATCGCATTGTTATGTGGGTATGGAATGATGAGCAGTGGCTGCAGAACTTTCGGATGTGCAAAGCCACCTTCCCGGAACTGTGTGTGGAGCTCGCCCCTGCCCTCCAGCGCAATGACACAAAAATGAAAACTGCCCTAACAATGGAGAAGCCAGTGGTGATTGCTGTGTAGAAGCTGGCAATGCCAGACTGCTACCCAATAGTCACAAACCAGTTTGGAGTGAAAAAGTCCACTTTGGGGGTTGCAGTGATGCAAGTGTGCAGGGCCATTAATCGTCTCCTACTACGAAGGACTGTGACTCTAGGCAACCTGTGTGAAATAGTGGATGATTTTGTGGCAATGGGATTCCTTAACTGTGGTGGGGCAATAAATGGCGCGTATATCCTCATTTTGGCCCCAGCCCACCTTGTGACACAGTACATCAACAGAAAGTGCTATTTTTCTATGGCATTGCAAGCGCTGGTGGATCACCAAGATCATTTCACTGACATCAACACGGGCTGGTCAAGGTGCATGACACATGCATCTTGAGGAACACTGGCCTATATAGAAAGCTGCAAGCAGGGACTTTCTTTCCAGACCAGGGGGAATGTGGAAATGCCAGCTGTGATCCTGGGAGACCCATCCCATCCCTTCTTCCCATGGCGTATGAAGTCTTACATCAGCAACCCTGACTGCAGCAAGGAGCACTTCAACAACAGGTTCAGCAGGTGCAGGGCTTAAAGGGGCACTGGCAGTGCCTCTTTGGCAGGTTAGACCGCAGTAAGGAAAATATTTCCACAGTCATAGCAACCTGCTGTGTTCTGCATAACATTTGTGAAGCTAAAGGGGGAGAAGGTTCCACAACATGGAGCGCTGAGGTGGACCGGTTGGCTGCTGCTTTTGAGCAGCCAGATACCAGAGCTGTAAGAGGGGCTCAAAGGGGAGCTATTCGAATCAGGGAAGCTTTAAAAGAGCATTTTGACAATAAGTCGCTGTAATGTATTGAGCCAAGCATTGTTTTCTTGCACCATAGTATGAACCTTGTAATGATTGATGTGTGCGCAGTAATTTAAACAATACAAATGCACCTATTGGCACTGTCTGAATTTAGCAGCAACCACTGTATATAAGAGACAGATTCATTCACTTTCTGTAAGTACATTTTTATTCCACACCCATGCAAACATTTCTATGTTTGGTAGGAACATGAAAATCAAAAGCACAATTGCCAATGAGGCTCTCACCACTGGACGTATGTCCAGCTGTCATTGTGAAAAATCTCCCTTGGGTATGACAGCCCTAGAAGATGTGGGGAGGGCCTAGAAGGCAGTCCAGTATGGGCTGCAGGAGGAAGTGAGCATGGATGTGTTCCACCTGAAGTCCATTCAGGGACTGCAACACATCTGTTTGCTCCCTGAGCAGCTTTATCATCTGCTCTTGCCTGTTTCCTATCCTGACTATCCATCTGCAGTTTATCATTGGTAGCCTCTCTCCATGCGGTCTGCTCCCAATCCGAAGCACCAGAGGATTGCATCACCTCCTGGAACACATCTTCCTTATTCCTCTTGTTTTGTCTCCTTATCAGATGGAGAGGCTCAGCCAGTGTGCAAGAGAAGACCTTCAAGGGCACCTCTGCTGATGCTAAAGAAACAACAGAGACAGAAGTTCTATTGTGAGTGCACTCACACCCTTGATTCAAACAAGTTAGAAACACAACTGTCTCACTTTCCCATGGCAGGCATACAGCACAGCAGTAGCCCCAGCCATGCTGAGTTCAACATGGGGGTGATAGCCGTGGGTATCTCGCTCCTGAGGGTAACCGAGGATGCAAGAGTACAGCTCCTGCATGCATGTAGATGCAGACTGGGTCTGTGTGCTGCTCTCCTATGTGCTGCTATGATGCTTGCAGAAGTAATTGTCGATTGACACAGCAAAGTTTCCTACTGCAGGGGAAGAAACAAGGCAGCCCTCCCAAGAAACCTTTGGCAGAGGATTGCAGATTACCTCCATGAAAGTTTCCTAGAGTTCTCTATGGATGATTCTTGGGACATCCCAGTGTGCATAAACTAATTTTTCCACAGGGCCCCTCTGCCTACCTGCACAGGGGAATGAGAACCAGATACAAACTGTACCTATTGGTTATTTCAATCCCTCTTCTACCCTGGTTAACAAACCAGAACATCAGCATGTGTCCCTGCAGAATTAAAGCACAATGAATTTACCAGAGCTTCTGTATCCTGCATTAGGCGCACCAGAGCCGGAGCGCTGGGACAGGCTAGACTGCTCCGGAATTAAAAAGAAGTTCTGACTTGCCACGCCATCGGATGTCCCTGTCGCCCATCCTCCTCCAACTCCACTTCCTCGTCCACTACGTCATCCTCGGGGTTCACTCCGCTGGCTATTGACTCCAGCCCCCCTAAAGTATCCACAGGGCTCTTAGCAGTTGAGGTGGGGTTGCCACCGAGGATGGCATGCTGCTCCTTCTAGAAGCAGTACGTCTGCAATGCCACACCAGAGCGACTATTAGCCTCTCTTGCCTTCTGGTATGCCTGCCTCAACTCCTTGATTTTTGAACAGCACTGCTGTGTCCCTATCGTACACCTTCTTTTTAGGTGACCCCATTCTTTTTGTGTGACAAATCTGAGAAACTGTCCCAGATTGAGATGTCATTAGAGGAGGTTTTGGAACAAATTGATAAACTAAACAGTAACAAGTCACCAGGACCAGATGGTATTCACCCAAGAGTTCTGAAGGAACTCAAAAGTGAAATTGCAGAACTACTAACTGTAGTCTGTAACCTATCATTTAAATCAGCTTCTGTACCAAATGACTGGAGGATAGCTAATGTGACACCAATTTTTAAAAAGGTCTCCAGAGGTGATCCCGGCAATTACAGGCTGGGAACCTGACTTCAGTACCTGGCAAACTGGTTGAAATTATAGTCAAGAACAAAATTGTCAGACACATAGATGAACATAATTTGTTGGAGAAGAGTCGACATGGTTTTTATAAAGGGAAATCATGCCTCACTCTACTAGCAGGGCTTTGGAGCTGTGCTCTGGCTCCGCTCCAGCTCCAGGCAAAAACCTGCAGCTCCACTGCTCCAGAGCTGCTCCGCACTCCAGCTCTGGGCTCCGCTCCAAAGCCCTGTCTACTAGAATTCTTTGAGGGGGTCAAGAAGCATGTGGACAAGGGAGATAGTGTACTTAGATTTTCAGAAAGCCTTTGACAAGGTCCCTCACCAAAGGCTCTTAAGCAAAGTAAGCTGTCATGGGATAAGAGGGAAGGTCCCCTCCTGGATCAGTCACTGGTTAAAAGATAAGAAACAAAAGGGTAGGAATAAATGGTCAGTTTTCAGAATGGAGAGAGGTAAATAGTGGTGTCCCCCAGGGGTCTGTACTGGGACCAGTCCTATTCAACATATTCATAAATGATCTGGAAAAAGGGGTAAACAGTGAGGTAGCAAAATGTGCAGATGATACAAAACTACTCAAGATAGTTAAGTCCCAGGCAGACTGTGAAGAGCTAGAAAAGGATCTCAAAACTAGGTGACTGGGCAACAAAATGGCAGATTAAATTCAATGTTGATAAATGCAAAGTAATGCACATTGGAAAACATAATCCCAACTATACATATAAAATGATGGGGTCTAAATTAGCTGTTACCACCCAAGAAAGATCTTGGAGTCATTGTGGATAGTTCTCTGAAAACATCTACTCAATGTGCAGTGGCAGTCAAAAAAGCAAAAAGAATGTTGGGAATAATTAAGAAAGGGATAGATAATAAGACAGAAAATATCATATTGCCTCTATGTAAATCCATAGTATGCCCAAATCTTGAATACTGCGTGCAGATGCGGTCACCCCATCTCAATTGGAAAAGGTTCAGAAAAGGGCAACAAAAATTATTACAGGTATAGAAAAGCTTCAGAGATTAATAAGACTGGGACTTTTCAGCTTGGAAAAGAGATGACTAAGGGGGGCTATGATTGAGGTCTATAAAATCATGACTGGTGTGGAGAAAGTAAATAAGTTAGTGTTATTTACTCCTTCTCATAGCACAAGAACTAGGGGTCACCAAATGAAATTAATAGGCAGCAGGTTTAAAACAAACAAAAGGAAGTATTTCTTCACACAACGCACAGTCAACCTGTGGAACTCTTTGCCAGAGGATGTTGTGAAGGCCATGACTATAACAGGGTTCAAAAACAGAACTAGATAAATTCTTGGAGGATAGGTCCATCAATGGCTATTAGCCAGGATAGACAGGGATGGTGTCCCTAGCCTCTGCTTGCCAGGACCTTGGAATGGGCAACAGGGGATGGATCACTTGATGATTACCTCTTCTGTTCATTCCCTCTGGGGCACCTGGCATTGGCCATTGTCGGAAGACAGAATACTGGGCTAGATGGACCTTTGGTCTGACCCAGTATGGTCGTTCTTATGTTCTCCTCCATGCCCCAAGCAATCTGCCCACTGATATCAAAGTTCCTGCGGCTGGAGCAGAGCTGTGACTACACAGCCTCCTCTCCCCACAGGCCCAGCAGATGCACCATGTCCGATGTACTCGAGGGAGGAGCGCATTTGCTGCAGGGAGCTGTCGTGGTCAGCTAATCAGATGCTACGTGAGCTCTCCAAGCTGAGCAAATAGGAAGAGCAATTTCAAAATTTCCCAGGGATTTAAAAGGGAAGAGGCACATGCCTGTGTACCTGGCTGCAAGGCAGCAGAGTTCAAACCAGTGACCAGAGAGATCACAATGGGCATTGTGGGACACTTCCTGAAGGCCACTTAAGGTGACATAAGCAATGTAGTATCTGCACCAACACTTCGTTGCACTAACTACATTGTCCTAAGTGCTATGCCTCTCGTCAAGGTGGTTTTATTATGTCAGTGTAGTAGGAGAGTTAAATCGGTGGGAGGAGCATTGCTGCGTACACCTGCATAGTTAGGTCGATGTAAGCTGCCTTATGTCAACTTAACTTTGTAGTTTAGACAAGCCCTTATTTGACTTTTTACTCTTAATTCTTGGGATGTCATTTCACTAGCTCTCCAGTCACCATAGAGTCATCCACCCTAGAAAGAACCTGAATTTCTAATGTATAAAAAGAAAAATTTGGGGAAGAGAAAGAAAAAGTGAAACAAGACAAAATAAGCCTTTCAGCCCTTCACACATCAAACTTCAGACCCTAAGTTCTATGGAGCAGGAACCATTTTTTGTTGTGCTTGTACAATACCTAGCACAATAGTGTCCTGGTCCACGACTGGGCTTCCTTGGTGCTACCACAGTATAAATAATAAATAAATAATAATAATAATAATAGAGCAGCAAAGGTTACAGTCCTAATGTTTTCCTTTGCAAGTCTCATTTTATTTTTTGTTGTTTTAAGTTGGGAGAGAAACTAAGGCAAACAAAAGGAAGCTAGCTCCATACTCGTGTCAGTACATATTTCATTTTCATAAAGATGACTTATAAACTACTTTTCTCTTAGAAGCACCATGTAAGAAAAACTACAGCAAATTATGAAGTAGGACCAGCTGGCCGTTAAACAAGAACCTTCAGAACTGAATTACAGGAATTGAGATTATGAGGTTGTAGATAAAGAAGAGACAGTTTTCCTTCGATGTAAAAGTTTTCTTTGGAAATTGAATATGTGGCTGATTATTACTATGATGCAAACACAGAACAAGGAATCAGGTGGGATGAGGCGTTTTGAAAGAAAAATTTTAGTTCACAGCACCTAGTTTACAAAATTTAGTGCCATTTTAAATTGGAAAAACTGGTTAAAAAAAAGTAGTAGAATATCAATGACCCGATGTGTTTAACAAGAATTGATAGGGAGATCAAGTTGGAGAAATTACTCTAAACACTCTCAAAAATAAACTCACTCAAGTACCAACTTTCTTCCCCCCAAAATATACTTAATGAAAATAATTTTACATTAAGATTCCAACAGAAAAAAATTACATTTTAGTGAGCATCAGAATTGCAATAAACAAGCGTGAAAGCAAAAATTCTCATATTTTGGTGACTGAGCAACGCCTGACTAACAGCATGAAGAAAAAAAAAAATTCAACAGAACATAACTACGAACTTCCAAGTCAGCTCAGAGACAAGATGTTCCACCATAAGTTCTCAGCTCCCTGGCACGGATCCCTGGGCTTCCTGCCCCACACGCCCAGCCGTTGACATCAAGGCAAGGTGAAGAGCTTTCCTAAGCATGACCCCAGCAAACCCATCCACCTCACTAGTTTTTTTGGGTACAAGGCTGTCATTCTCCACGCTGTCTGTGAAGTCAACAGGCCCAGATCCAGGGTGAACAAGAAGGAAGTAGTAGAGGCGGTCATTAGGATATAGATTCCTCTCACTGTCATTGTGTGATACACGCAGACGTCCTGTGGCCTCTGCACCTTCAAGACAATTTTTACTGAGCACATCAGTGATGAGTGCAAGCAATGTTTTCTACACAGACTGGCACAAGCCCAAGATGATGACTTAAAGTACTGCAAGAAATGGCAGGATGACAGAGTCAATGCCAGGTTATCTGGGTGTCAGTTCTCTCTCAGATGCATTTGCTTCCACTGTGGCAGAAGAAATCTCACTTGATGGAGATCCAAGTATATGGTGGCATCATTGTTGTGAAGTTGGACTGGGCCTGAGAGAAGTTGGAACAGCAGGTGCTTATGTCAATCACCTTTGGTCAACATGAAATATAAATATCAGTGGAGTCACCAAAGGATACAAAAGGAGTCACCAGCTACTGGCACATCAAAAAAATTGCCCCAAAGACTCTCAAGAGTCTGTGCGAAGTAGCCTGCACTGGCACTTGGCAACCTGCTTGCATGGCTTTCTCTGCAGCCCAAGGTAATCTGAAGGGGTACCACCACTACACAGAAATCAATTAGATCTACAGGATTAGTCAAGGTTACCAATCAAGCATGGAAAGCAGATTAAAAAACAATGCATCAACTGACTATGATCTGTCTAATATAAGTATTAACTATCTGGGCAGTTCTGTCCACTACAGCGAAGTGACTAGTGAGTTTCATGTTGAAAGACTGTGCTGTTGGGAGCAAGAAGAGTAGCCTAACCTCGATGTGACGCAACAGGGAGTGGGGCGGATTTGACCTGGGAATGTTGCAGGGGAGTTACATTCGGGATGGGGGGGGACTTCCCTTGAAAGAAGATACCTGAGCTGTAACCTCCCAACCCCCCTCCTGGCTCAGAAGTGACACCTTCTGGCCGGGAGACTGGACAAAGGAGAGGAGCAGCTGGGGGGAGGGGGAAGAGAGATGCTGGTGGAGGTTTTGTTTTCAGTTTTGTGCTGGGTGGTGGAATGCAGGGAACCCCAAGGCTGGGGTCTAAGCTCCCTGCCCCCCAGAAGGACTTGACTGAGGGGTCCTGGTTGTACCTACAAGCTCTGTTTTAGACTGCGTTCCTATTGTCCAATAAACCTCCCATTTTACTGGCTGGCTGAGAGTCGCGGTGAATCCCAGGAAGAGGGGTGCAGGGCCCTGACTCCCTCACACTCCATGACAGTATCATGTTGAAAGACTGTGCTGTTGGGAGCAAGAAGAGTAGCCTAACCTCATGCAAATCCCTACTTGTACAGATGAAGAGTCAGGTCTCAGAGAAAATCAACTTTAAGTTTATCGACAACTTCCAAATTCAGTCACGGCCTCTTCCAGGCTGTAGTGGTGAAGGCAGCTTACATTGGACCAGTCAAGAAAGATTGTGTTGCTGAAGAAGAGACCGCTTAACATCTGAAACACTTTCCTGTGTGGCTATACTTTCCTGTGTGGCTATAATCTGTGGTCAGACTCAAATAAAATTATACATATTAAAAAAAAAAAAAAAAACCTACAACAGTACTTTTCACACCATTCTTTTCCTAGCCATTTTTCTACATTTGTTTTCACTTTGAGTTTACCATTCGCCCACATTTCCCAGGAATCTTGCTGCCGAGACTTGTCCTAAGGCTCTCTCCATAGTGAGAGATTCTCCTTCCCAGTTTTAAAACTATCCAGAAAACAAAGGGGAACAACATCATGCTCATGTTCTTATTTATGATGTATGAAGTCATGCTGAATGCTCTCTCCCTCCCCAGATAAAAAGGAAACAAGCAAAAAAAAAACCAATGAGAAACCCAGATCCTGGCCTTGTCTACAATAGGAAAGTGGTGGGATGGCAGTATTGATACTGCCATGTGTCCATACTAGCCATACTGTTTCAATTTTGCTTCAGATACACTTCACAGTACTACATATGTTGCAGTTACACTGCCTAGTGCCTTTCAAGTACCAATCCCACAAACGGGTAAAGAAATAGCTTCTGGGAGATTTTGAAAGCCATCTGGTAGCATAAGCAATTATGGCAGAAGTCAAACTCACAGATCTCTCTGAAGAATTAGGGCACGTCTACACTGGCAAAGTTACAGCGCCAAAGGAAAACTGCTGTTGTGTGTTCACGCTGACAGCTGCCTGCGCAATAGTGTGTTCACACTTGAGGCGCTATTCGGAGCAGTGCATTCTGGGCAGCTATCCCACAGAGCACCTCTCTCTTTTGCCACTAAGACTTGTGGGAAGGCGGAAGGAGTCGTGGGGCATCCTGGATCCTGTCCCAATGCCCCGTGATGCATTGCTTCGCATCCCAGCAATCCCTGTGCTTCTGTCCGCATTTGGCGCCATCTTTCAACGGTTTGTGTACTGCCCTGCCTCTTTCTGGCTGCAGGAATGGATCCTGAGCTGTTGGTCAGTGCGAGCAGCATTCTTGTCAACACGTCACAAGTGGCAGTGGAGTTATTCCTTATACTACAAAGGCAAGAGGAGTGCGACATTGATCTCGCCACACGTAGTAGCTAGGACACGAGAATGCTTGTGGCATTCACGGAGGTGCTGACCACAGTGGAATGCCACTTTTGGGCTTGGGAAACAAGCACTGAGTGGTGGGATCACATTGTGATGCACATCTGGGATGATGAGCAGTGGCTGCATAACTTTCGCATGAGGAAAGCCACATTCATGGCACTGTGAGATGAGCTCGCACCAGCCCTGCGGTACAAGGACATGAGAATGAGAGCTGCCCTGTCGCTGGAGAAGCGTGTGGTGACTACACCGTGGAAGCTGGCTACTCCAGACTGCTACCAATCGGTCACTAACCAGTTTGGGGTGGGAAAGTCGACTGTTGGAATTGTGTTGATGGACGTGTGCAGGATATTAATTGCATCCTGCTCCGAAAGACCGTGACTCTGGGCAACGTGTGTGAGATTGTGGATGGCTTTGCCCAGATGGGCTTCCCTAACTGCGGAGGAGCGATAGATGGCACGCACATTCCAATTCCGGCACCAGACAACCTAGCCACCGAGTACATTAATCACAAGGGGTATTTTTCAATGGTTCTCCAGGCGCTTGTGGATCACTGTGGGCATTTCACAGACATTAAGGTAGGCTAGTCCGGAAAGGTGCATGACGCACGCATCTTTCGGAACACTGACCTGTTCAAGAAGCTGCAAGCAGGGACTTTCTTCCTGGACCAGAAGATCACCGTAGGGGAAGTTGAAATGCCTATTGTGATCCTGGGAGACCCCGCCTATCTCTTAATGCCATGGCTCATGAAGCCATACACAGGGCAACTTGACAGCAGCAAGGAGCGGTTCAACAGCAGGCTGAGAAAGTGCAGAATGACTGTGGAGTGTGCATTTGGCCATTTAAAAGCCCGCTGGTGATGCCTGTATGGGAAGCTAGACATGGCCGATTACAATATTCCTATGCTTATAGCCGCGTGCTGTACACGCCATAATATTTGTGAAGGGAAGGGTGAAAGCTTCACTCAGGGCTGGACCGCAGAGGCTCAGCACCTGGAGGCTGAGTTTGAAGAGCCAGAGACCAGGGCTATTAGAGGGGCAGAGCACGGGGCCATAAGGATCAGGGATGCTTTGAGGCAGCAATCTGAAGCTGAAAGCCACTAATATTTGTTGCTATGCTCAGGATTGCAGTGCTTGTAATGCTAAGAGGTGATTGGTGCACATGATGCAAGAAGGGGCCTTAACATCATTGTATGTTGCTTTGCAGTGCTCTTTTTGCTTTCACTTAATAAAATAAAGATTGCTTTCAAACAAAATTCTTTTATTGAGGAACAACCACCAGAGGAGAGTCTCAAACGAAAAAACTCATCAGCAGGGAGGGGGAGGGGCAAATGGAAGGTCTGGAAGGTCTCAAGAAGAGGAGGGTCCCAGGACAGCTACAGATTTGTGTATGGCCAGGGATCATACCCAACCTTCTCCTTTGGAGTACGATGCAGTGTGTGCTGTAGTTCAGCAGGGCCAAACTGCAGATGGGTGGGTGTCGAGTGCAGTGGGTATTGAGAGTCCACACTGATGGACTGTGAGGAGGGAGGAGTGGAATGCTGCGGGCAGAGAGTGGAGCCAGGAGGTTGATAAGAGTGTGTTGGCGGTGAGGGGGGATGCATGGGAAAGAGTTTTGTGACAGCGGCTGCAATGGAGGGCGGGCGCGGAGCTGTTCGGTTTGAAGAGCTAGTATCGCCTGGAGCATGTCCGCTTGGTGCTCCATAACTGTTAAATGCCACTCCGTGGCTTCTTTCTGGTGTGCCGCGTTCTCCTTTCAGTCCCTCTTCTCGCTGTCCTGCCACTCCTTCAATTCCTTTTTCTTGGCAGCAGAGTGCATCATAACCTCACGCATAAAGTCCTCCTTAGTTCTTCTTGGACGCTTTCTAATTCTTCACAATCGTTCTGCCGCCAATAACAGAGGGAGGCTGTGCTCCGAAGGTCATCTCTGTGAAGTTTAAATGCAACGTTTTACAGAAGCAGTATTGTTTACAACACAGACAACACTGTTTCAGTGCTTTAAAACACAGCCAGTACTCTCACACCTGTCACTAACTGGCTGACCCCAGGCAAGCGCACACAAGCCACAAGACCCCCAAAATGGTGATTGGGCACAGGGTCAGGGTAAATCACTGTTCCTGGACCCTGCTGTACACTGGGCACGTGGCTCTTGGGCACTTGGGGAGAGCCAGCACTGTAGGGGGGGCCCTGATAATTATTCCTGTCCCCACACTTTCCACAGGAGGCTATCATTATGGAAGATATCTCGCTGCTGAGGGTGAGCAGGGAATCAAGGGAGGGTCTTCTCCAAGCCTGCGGCTTCTGCCCTGGGCCCAATGTGGCTAGCCTGTGTGCCTCAATGGTCCCCACCCCCGTGACGGCACAGTGGCGCAGGAAAGTTACCGTTAATGGGGCAAGAAACAAAGCAGCCCTTCCGAGGAACCTGTGGGAGCAGATTGCCCAGTATCTCCATGAGAGTTTCCTGGAGATCTCCGAGGGAGATTCCCGTGAAGTGAGGGAGTGCATCAACAGCCTGTTCCACCGCTCAAACTAGGCATGAAATGGGAGACATGCCTGCTTTCTGCAATCCTCCTGCCCCCAACAACTCACTTCAGCAATTCCCAAAATCAGATCCACTTACCAGGGGCCTCCTCTCCTGTTTGCGCTTCACCAAGATCTGACTGCTGTGACTGGCTAGGCTCCTCTGGGGTAGAAAAGAGCTCCAGACTGCATGCATCTCTGGCCTCCGAGTCATCCTCTGCCTCTGGTTCCCCCTCCCCCTCTTCATCCAAGATTGCCTCCTCCTGGCTCAGTCCACTCTCGACTGGCAACAAAGGCAATGAAGTATCCACAGGGGACTTCGCAGTGGAGGTGGGGTCCCCACCGAGTATCGTGTCCAGCTCTTTGTAGAACTGGCAGCTCGTGGGTGCAGCACCGGAGTGGCGGTTTGCCTCCCACGCCTTGTGGTAGGCGTTCCGCAACTCCTTCACTTTGACCCTGCACTGCAATGTGTCCCGGTCATGGCCCTTTTCTATCATGCATCTAGAAATCTGACCTTGGGTATCATAATTCCGACGGCTGGAGCGCAGCTGTGACTGTACTGCCTCCTTTCCCCAAATGCCAATGAGGTCCAGCAGCTAGGCATTGCTCCAAGTGGGGGATCGCCTGCTGCATGGAGTAGGCATAGCCACCTGGAAAGATGCGCTGAGACCACTGCATGCATCACCGAGCAAACAGGAAGGGGACTTTCAAATTTGCAAAGGAATGTATGGGGTGGGGCTGATGGTTGGTCACCTGAGGGCAGGGCAGTAGAGTTCAAACCAAAGGCCAGAGAGGTGAGAACAGGCATTGTGGGATACCTCCTGGAGGCCAATCACAGCGCTGTAATCACCATGGTGTTTACACTGGCACTGCAGCGCTGTAGCCATGGCGCAGAAAGTTCTACGCCTCTCAAGGTGGTTTTTTTTATTTTATTTATTAAGAGTACTGCATCTGCGCAGTTTCTGCGCACTAAGTGGCTTGGCAGTGTGTACACCTTGGGAGTTACAGCGCTCAAAGCTGCTTTACTGCGCACAAACTTGCCAGTGTAGTCGGGGCATGATATACTGAAATCAGAAGTTCAATGGGCATGCACCACCCAATCCTGCAGAATCTGTACTGAAGATGTTCAGTGGTTGGAGCTTTAGCTACAGACAGTTATTCTTGAGACAAATAGAGGCAGTTGCAAAACTTCAGACTGATGAACTAAGCCTGGTATAGCAGCATTACGCCACAAAGATAGATCACTGCTCTTTGTGGCAAAGAGAATGGCAATCATCCAGTGAAGTCAAGATATTAAGCTCTGTACCAGACTGAAGTCCATTGTGGGAAGCTGTGCAGGTTTGAATAGCAGTATATACTTTGTTGCATGTGCATATGATCAAGATGATTAGCAAGTGAAAGGAATTAAAGTTATTAGGATTTTTCAACTCTGCAAGAACTGCTGATGGAACTCTTTTACCCACTCTCCCCACCTAATCTAGAACAAAACAAAACCCACACCTCTAAGGGTGGCTGAGCCTGATAGCAAGATTTTTCTAGAAAAATCCTCTGCTCTTCAAAAATGGACAGCAGGGGATGCGATTCCCACTAATATTGACATTCATGCTGCCCCCTTTCTCAACATAATTGCAGGTGATGCTATATATCCACTTATCACATCTAATGACACCATGTCCTGCTTATACAAGTCTGGGAATGATGCCAATTCAGCTACACACTAAGCAGGTGCAAAGTGGAGGTAAAGTGGTTTTGGGATACTGAAAGAAAAGTAGAGAAAGTCTAGCCCACAATGACTGTTCAGTAGCTAATTGTGACATTGGATACACAATGGCAAAGGATCCCGTTCTTTGTAAACAACTCTCACCTCAGACCTGTTAAATACAGCTACTTTTAGCTTAAGTGCTCACAAGTGCTATGTGGTTTATAGGAGCAGCGGTTTAAGGAAAAAACTGGTAAATTGGGGATCCTCTGCACCTTTGGATGATTCATTTGGGATTTGTTAACTCATTACACTAAACACATCTTGCAGGATATTTATCCATAAGCTATAACAGGTGAGGTTTCTACAGAAAGCTCAACTTGTCAAAACTCAATCACTGGCAGATGTACGTTCAAGTAATATTTAAGGAACAGTGTATTTATACTCAAAGTAATTACTACGCCAAGTCCAAAAAGCATATTCATCAAGAGGTAACATCCAGAATGCCCATCCAAGCAAAAGGGAGTTCTCACTCCTCCTAATCAGAAGGCAAGGTAACATAAGGCTCAACTGACCGGCCTTGCTCCCTCCCAAAACTATCAATGGAAAACCAGAGGCATTACTCAACCATCAAAACTTCTTCAAGGAACATTACAACAGAGCTTCGCTCTGGCTGTGAATAGAAAAAAAAAAAAAGACTTTTCAGTGTAACAGTGTAGGGAAAACAACAAGAAGTCCGGTGGCACCTTAAAGGCTAACATTTATTTGGGCATAAGTTTTCGTGGGTAACAAAACCTCACTTCTTCAGATGCATGGAGTGAAAATTACAGATGCAAGCATTATATAATGACACATGGAGAAGGGAGTTACCTCACAAGTGGGGAACCAGTGTTGACAGGGCCAATTTGATCAGGGTGGATGTAGTCCACTCCCAATAATAGATGAGGAGGTGTCAATGCGTCTGACGAAGTGGGTATTCACCCACGAAAGCTTATGCTCCAATACATCTGTTAGTCTTAAAGGTGCCACAGGACTCTCTTGCATTTTACAGATCCAGACTAACACGGCTACCCCTCTGATATTGATAAAATGGGAACCTGGTTCTAAACTTATGATTTTGTTTTGTGGTGGAAACACGTGGTTACAATACACTATATCTAGTTAAATAAATCTACTGGGAATAAAGATTTAACAAAGTGCTCACAAGTGCTGTGTGGTTTATAGGAGCAGTGGTTTAAGGAAAAACTGGTAAATTGAGGATACACCGCACCTTTGGATGCAGAGGATCTGGAATATATGAGTAGCAGTCAGTGTTGGGGCTGAATATCACAGGGGAATGATTCATTGGGATTTGTTAACCTGCCTAGAGAGGGAAGGGCCATAAACCCAGAGAGGGAAGGGCCATAAACCCAGAGGAGAATGCTTTTGAGTGGCTGAAGGGCTGGCAGTGTCAGGGAGCTGACACCCAGCTACCACAAGAAAGACCTGTCACTCCCGGCAGGGGTTAACAAGGTGACTCCCAGGCCTGGGTCCTCCAAGAACCATCACACTAATGTAGCAGTTTT
The DNA here is from genome assembly GCA_003942145.1 of Platysternon megacephalum. Taxonomy (NCBI): domain Eukaryota; kingdom Metazoa; phylum Chordata; order Testudines; family Platysternidae; genus Platysternon; species Platysternon megacephalum. The sequence continues at coordinate 3,808,075 of QXTE01000110.1, read as the reverse complement.
AATATTTGCCTGATGCCCAAAGATTTACTTATATGGACAGCAGAGGGAGGAGGCAGCAGGACTTGAAGCAACTTCTGCAGAGCTGAAAACACAAGCTAGGTTGTTGCAGGCTTTATTCTAACACAGGGGTAGGCAACCTATGGCACGTGTGCCGAAGGTGGCACGCAAGCTGATTTTCAGTGGCACTCACACTGCCTGGGTCCTGGCCACCAGTCCGGGGGGCTCTGCATTTTAATTTAATTTTAAATGAAGCTTCTTAAACATTTTAAAAACCTTATTTACTTTACATACAACAATAGTTTAGTTATATATTATAGACTTATAGAAAGAGACCTTCTAAAAACGTTAAAATGTATTACTGGCACACGAAACCTTAAATTAGAGTGAATAAATGAAGACTCGGCACACCACTTCTGAAAGGTTGCCGACCCCTGTTCTAACATGTAGTCAGCATGTTGACCAAATCAAAATACTCAGTGCACACTGTCAAGTAAGCATGAGGAACTTGGAATGGATAAGTCAATCATCACTTCTTTATCACCCATTGATGCCAATTCTCATCTTATGTATTACACTTGATCTTTATTACTTATTCCAGTGTTAGGCTGTCTACACTGCACATCTTACAGCAGCACAGTAAGGCACGCAGTGTAGCCGCTCTTTGTTGGCAGGAAAGAGCTCTTCTGCCAACAAAATAAAACCAGCCCCAACAAGGGGCAGTAGCTTTGTCCAAGGGAGAGCATCTCCCACCGACAAAGCACTGTCCACACCGGTGCGGTTTGTCATTAAAACTTTTGTTGGTGTTCCCCCCCACACACACACACACATCCCCCTGCCCAACAAAAGTTTTAACAGAAGTGAAGTGTAGACATAGCCTTATTTTCTATGGAGATGAGGAAGAGCATTGTTAGTCTACCCACAGGCCATTTGCTGCTATGAAATGGTTGTTTGTGACAGTGGAATTATATACACACATACAAAAACAAGACTATCTTAGTGGTACATGGTGGACTGATACAATACAGTAGTGAAGACTGGTACACTTGATGTTCAACTTACACAGTGGCTCTCTTTTCCAGAAATTTCTTAAACTTTAAAAGTTAGGCTAACTGTAACAACAAAACAACTTAATATATTCACACTAAAAAAGGGTTGAGATATATTAAAGGTTCATAAAATACTTCATTTGGAGGTAGAAAAACCCTGGAAAATTGGACCTGAATGTAACTGATACAAACACATCTGACTGGGTTTGCAGAGCCTGAAACAATAGCTGAGATGAGAATTACTTTACTCATTTCAGTAAATATTTACTCAGATGCCAATAATGATATTTTAAATTCAACACTTAACATTACACTGCTCAAAATATGAAAAAGAAAGTATCATTATGATCTACTCTTGAGCGACAGCTCATTTTTGGTACCACAAGTAAACAGGCCTGGGAAAGGAATACCCTGCTAAACTAATGTGGGAGATAAAGGGGTATCTGCACCCCACCAAGGGAAAGCCCAATTAAAAGAGCCCAACAAACCCCCATGGATGTATTTTAATCCTAGCGACAAGAAGCCAAGCCCAAGGACCAATGTTAGAACCTATGCAGCATACATGATCATATTCTGAACATCTCCACAATTCAAGAGATGTGTTTCAAGTGGACAAAGTTTGTTTTTTGGGCACGACTTCCCCTACCACCAATTTGAACACTGAGTAGTATCATATGAATTGAAAAAAAAAAATGGTAGTGGACAGAACGGGCAGGTCTTAAGTGAATGGATATGACAAGCAAAAAAAGTAATGAAGTTATGACAAGAATGAAAGGTAAGGAATTGACAAGTGAAGTTATTTTTATTCGCACACTAAAATTTGTTTACTTCTATTTAACTTCACTGACCAAGATTTTGGAAAAACGAAGTCCAAAAGATATAATACTACCTGGCCTTCATATAACGCCTAATCTACACACCATTTTGGTACCATTTAATTATTTTGATGAGGGATGTGATTTTATACTTAAAGTGGTGCAATTGCCTAGCGTGGACACAGTTATATCACTATAAAGGCACTTATATAAGCCATACCAATATAAGCCCCTTTATAGGAATATAACTGTGGGATATGCATGTGTACCACTTAATTACATCTGTTTCTATAAACCAATATAGTTAAGTGGTACAAAAGCTTTCTAGACAAGCCCTAAGGTTTGAGAGCTCACAACACCCATTAAAATCCTTGCTACCAAAACTAGGGAAGACCAGACTTTACACTCTTAATATTTAAGCTTTAAACATCTACCTGCTTTAAAAAAAAATAAAAAAAATACACCACTTAATTCCCAGGCCTTCTTTATATACCAGGGGTCGGCAACCTTTCAGAAGTGGTGTGCCGAGTCTTCATTTATTCACTCTAATTTAAGGTTTCGCGTGCCAGTCATACATTTTAACGTTTTAGAAGGTCTCTTTCTATAAGTCTAACATATAACTAAACTATTGTTGTATGTAAAGTAAATAGGGTTTTAAAAATGTTTAAGAAGCTCCATGTAAAATGAAATTAAAATGCAGAGGCGCGCGGACCAGTGGCCAGGACCCGGGCAGTGTGAGTGCCACGGAAAATCAGCTCGCGTGCCGCCTTCGGCACTCGTGCCATAGGTTGCCTACCCCTGGTTTAGTTCTTAAATCTAGGCATTTATAACATGCTCACAGGTGCAAAAGTTAGTTTTCTCGTGTATTTTATCTATATTGGGATAAGTAACCCCAGTTTATTGGCACTATCACTCTGGAGTTCTCAAGAATGCTTTATGCTGAAGCGCTGAAAATGGGGACATACTACAGCAGGGGTAGGCAACCTGCGGCACGCGAGCTGATTTTCAGCAGCACTCACACTGCCGGGGTCCTGGCCACCAGTCCGGACGGCTCTGCATTTTAAATGAAGCTTCTTAATCATTTTTAAAACCTTATTTATTTTACATACAACAGTTTAGTTATATATTATAGACTTATAGAAAGAGACCTTCTAAAACGATAAAATGTATTACCGGCACGCGAAACCTTAGAGTGAATAAATGAAGACTCGGCACACCACTTCTGAAAGGTTGCCGACCCCTGTACTACAGGATGAATGTTTAAGTATAGCCTATTTAGTTTGATTGTTATACCTTGAGACCTGACACAAATAGACTGTCACTCCGAAATAAATAGTTTGCCACCAGTAAAGTGTAAACAAAATAGAAATTATGAAGAAAAATATTAAATATATTTAGTCTCAGTTCTGAAGGAACAATCCTATAAATACAGATAGAAGTGCTGAATACTGAAAAAAGGTACAGGTCTCTCACGTCTTACACGCATTTAACATGCACGATTTCGACTTTGCGCGGTCGGCAAAACCACACACACAAAAAAAGAGAGAAAAAGCAATTTACGTACTGTTTCTGTAGTGCGGGCTATTCCGCCCGCCATTGAAGTCAATGGGATTTTGGTTATACGCGGTTTTCGCTTTACGCGCTGACCGCGGAACGGAACCCCCCGTGTAAGACGCTAGAGACCTGTACTTCAATTCATATTCAGTAGAAGGGTCCAAAAGGGCACACATATTAGAACTAATGCATAATGTTGCTGATAAAACCTTCCACAGCAGTCTACAGTCCTATTTTTAGGCTTCTTAGTAAAGAACAGTTAGAAATTAAAAGGTTCATAATTAAAGTGACAGTCTTTCTGCCAAAGAATTGGAAAAGGCCAGATTCTTCCAGTACCTTTCAGAATCTGGCATAAGAAAAGGATACTTTAAATATACAAAAAAAAAAAAGACAAAAGTAGGACAAATCAGTTTTATATAGTTTGGCTCTCTTTTTGGAACATGAAAAGAACATTAAGGTGGATTTACATTTATACGGTCTACAACTGCTTTTGCAGTGTAACATTAATTGTTCTAGTTTTTGAGACAAACCCTCTCACTTTTGCTGTATTACTGTTATGCAATATCAGTGTGCTTCTAATATTCTTATATTGATAATTGCCGTCATTTCTGTTGGCTGTGAATTTTTTTAAAGTGTTGGATAGTTTAAGAGACTTTACTGTAAGCCAATGGACTGAATATATACCTCTCAAAAAATCTATTCTTTAAACATTCACACTCATTTCAAGGGCAATATTCATTCTACTTTTGAACACTACAGTTTACTTCAGCCCCAACTGTGATCATAACAGAATATCATGCAGTATGCTATCCCACTAAAGGATTATTAAAATGTTTTGGAAAAAAAATCGTACATCTTCGCAGTCATTTTTGCTCTGAGTTCTTCTTTCCTCTGGTTAGACACCTGGGGAAAACCTTTATCAACCACAGAACTTTTTTCATTTGTTCATATTGCTTTTCAAATAGCTTTATCCTGTCAACTCATCCATGATAGTCAGTATTTGATGCAAACGGCTATTTTCTTTGTTATGGAATACAGGTTCTTAAAAAGGGTAGAAAAGCATTCCCACAGCCCTTTCAATCATAGTTAAGGCTACCTAGGAATCTCCTTCATTCCACACATGAAAGAGATGCAACTGCCCTTAACAGATACCAGGGGTCGGCAACCTTTCAGAAGCGATGTGCCGAATCTTCATTTATTCACTCTAATTTAAGGTTTCGCGTGCCAGTAATAAATTTTAACGTTTTTAGAAGGTCTCTTTCTATAAGTCTATAATATATAACTAAGCTACTGTTGTATGTAAAGTAAATAAGGTTTTTAAAATGTTTAAGAAGCTTAATTTAAAATTAAATAAAAATGCAGAGTCCCCTGGACCGGTGGCCAGGACCCGGGCAGTGAGAGTACCACTGAAAATCAGCTCGCGTGTCGCCTTCGGCACGCGTGCCATAGGTTGCCTACCCCTGACATACGATTTATCCTCAGAAGTGAAGAAATGGGAAAACTGGTTAAGTCCTTGAGCAGAAATCCTAGTGAATACTGCCACTAGACTTCCTTATCTTGTAATCACATTCTCTCTGAAGATCCTAAAAACCCTAACTTTCCATAATTCAAAGTATTTATTTTTAGTATCATTTCTCAAAAAAGTCCATCAAGACTCAAAGTCTTTAAAGAGTTATCACAGAATGGTGGACTGGTCTCCATGAACCTATTACTAGAACAGTAAGGTTATAGGTTAACTTGGGATTGTGTACACACACACACGATAAAGGGAAAGGGAAAAAAATAAGATACCAGAACATTAACAAGTCTCACCTTGTTTCCCTTCCCTAAATCCTTTGCCTCAAATGTTATTTAGTGTACAGACTCCTTGGGTTAAGGATGGTCTTTTGTGTTTGTGCAGTACCTAGCATCATGTTAATACTGCCAGAAACAAATGCTTGAGGGTGGGCAAGTATGTCACGAGGTCCAAGACGCTTCCATTTGAGTTGTATTGGAAAAGGGCATAACTTTGCCTAAAACTGAAATCTACCCTGAATCTTTAAAAAAAAAAAAAAAAAAACCCATAAAGAAAACTCAGTCTTCATTTCCTCATAGGCCATCCTAAAAGAGGAGTGACCCTTAAAAGAGCAATTTATCTTCCCCAAGTTTCTTTCTATGGAATAATGTGCACCTGAGAAGCAGAAGAAAAAGTGACCTTTGGAAGTCATTTAACACTAGAAATGTGTCAGAACTGACTGAGAAAGGATCCATCCTTAATTTTCTTCCCTCAAGGTTAAGTTCAACCTCCCTGACAAATACCACCTGTATTTTTCAATAGGATGATCCATTTCTGAAGTGATGCTGTCAGCTTGAAATCTAGTTATTTTCAAAACATTAAAAGTTGTTTCAGGTATTATGCTGCTCCAGGGACCCTCTGGCAATATTTGTGGTTTTACAATCCTCCTCCTGGCTCTTTCAAGACATTTCTCTCTCCCTTCCCTAGAGGAAGGCACACACAAACAAGGTGAAACTGTCTACCTAAGGAAGTTAGCGATATAAAGTGCTGTTAAGTGTGCAAACAAATGAAAAATTTAATCTAAACTGTTACATAATATCAAGTGTTACTTTTAATGCTTTTTTAACAAAAAACACCAAAAATCCACCAGACCAAGTGCGATTAAAACACTCTTTAAAGCCATTCTCAGATGCACCCAAAACAGTAACACCTCCCCACTCAAATGTCTCCCAAGAATATGGATGCCCACCCTTTAGTAGCCAATGCTACTAATAGCCAAATGCTATCTACTATTCTTTTCTCACACACTGCAGGGGGGGAGGGGGCGGCTCCTTATCCAGGGAAAACTGAAAAGAACTTAATGTTTCTAGGATAACTTTTGGAATTAAAAGTGGTGCAGTGTATAATGTACATCTTGTTACACATCAAGTTTGGCAAAAAAATATTCCACATATTTTACTGGACACCAGCCAGATTAAACAAACCTTACAGAAACAGAGTGGAAATCTGATTTAGCACAATGGAAGACACATTATCAAGGAGAAGCAGCATAGCCCTGTTCTCCCAAACCTGTGGGGGCACACAAAACTACACTACACCAAAAAAAAAATCCTTCAGGAATAGTCTTAATAAAGGTTCACATCTCACAAGCTTGCAGCTCCTTATAGATATCCCCCTCCCCCCTTTCACTGCCTCATTCTGCTCATTTCCCTTTCTTTCGCTCTCTCAATCTCTTTGTTTCCCCTTATTCTCTCTCCAGTTCTCTCTTCATACAAATTGAAATGGTGTCAATTTATTAGCCTATACTCCAATATTGCCCTACTCAGGCTTTTTTAATCTTTCATCTTCAACAAATGCTTTGAACTGAATTGTAACCTGAAATCTCTGTTTTAAAGGGATAGACAACAAATCATTTCTGTCGACATTTTCATCTACTATAGTTACATGTAATAAATATTAGAAGAAACTATTTTCTCTATTGATTACTTAGGTGTTTTTGACATTAGTTTGTGTATAGTTACTGTCACCATTTCCCCCTGGATAGTCAGCCAGTCTCCCCTGTTTATGGGCAAAGACAGATCATGTTTTAAATGCATTGCTAACATGCTTTGAGATTTTTAAAATTATAAACAGGGCCAATTTTTCAGAAACTCATGGGATACATATTATCCTAAAGAAAGAATGTTGTAATTATAATTTTATTTAGGCTCTTTCATTCAAATTGTATCCAAAACGCTCCAAGTAGTTAAGTGTAACTCCAATCCTTTAAAATGTTGCCAAATGGACACTGGTCTCAATGTGAAAGTATAAAGAAGCATCTTGTTACCTCCTATTAAAACAAGGAAAACATCAACCCATTTTCTTTTGTGATTCAAGTGCTAAGAAAGAGGGTGTTGCGATGGCTTTCTAGTTACACTAACCACCACCAGTTTCCGTAGTTTTGGGGAAGAAACATCTAAAGTTTCTCAGTACAACACAACATATTAAATTTGTTATAATTCATCCATTTTTTAGATGAAAGGTGCTATTGTAAAAGGTACATTATCTGCACAAAAAGTGAATAGTCCTTCAAATAAGCCTGCCCTCTCTCCCTTTGTGTTGATTTTTCTTTTTATACTTTAACAGCTTTGTCGATAGCCAGACATAATTGTCTAATAAGGAAAGCCATCATCTAAACACCCAACTACACCCCACACCACCCAGATTCCCTCCAGAACCCCCAAGATGGTGATGTGACCCTATTCCTGTTCTCCCCTTTGTTTGGTCTCCACAGGGCACTTGCAAATCCCCTTATCATCTGCCTGTTATAGTCAGCTTCGGAGACAGCCCTTATTTCTGAAGTCCTCTGGCCCCTAAATATGCCCCCACAAGACCAGATGAGTACAGCACTGGGGGAAGGGAGAAGAGCGGCTGGAGGGCTGGGTTTCCCCGCCCGGCTAGAGCTCGACCCTCCCCTTTTCGGGGAGCCCTCTATGGGGGGCGTGTGAGGGGTCCTAACTGCCCACCCCCACAAACTCCGGGGCGGCCGCCCGCCCCCACCGCGGAGAGCCCGGCCTCCCTCACCTCATTCGGTCTCTCCAGTGGTGCCAACCGCCTCATGCAGGGAAATCAGCGGACTCAGCACCCTCCCCCCGGAGCCTCTCTGCGGCCGGGCCCTCGGTGCGCAGCGCCCCCAAACAGCCCTCGCCGGGCGGAGAGTGGGGGAGGGTCAGAGCCGATTCACACACTGCCCGGCTCTGCCGCAGCCGTTCGCCATTTTTGTTTCCCGCGGAGGAGAAGCTGGTGCATTGTGGGAAAAAACAAAGAGCCTCAACCCCCGCCCCAGCTGGGCCCCGCCTGCGCTGCACGGCCGCTCTCCGGACAGGGGGCGGGGAGTGGGGGAGGAAGCCGAGCGATAGCGGAAGGACACCCGCCACAGACAACCTCTGGCGCTGGTGAACAAAGAGGAACTATTTTAGACTTGATTGCAGCGAGTATGAATCCCTCCTCCGAGTCCTCCCCCTCGGAACTAGTTCTAGCAGAGCGGAGAGTGAGGGAGCGTCCTTCTCTAGACTTACCTATTGTTCCCCCTCTTCAGTTACACCTCTGGGGGGAGGGGTAGCAGCCCCCCCCCGTCTCCCTTGTAACTGAAAACGCTTTCCCACGTACCCAGCTCTCTGTGCCAGGTCCCCACAGTCCGACAGCCAGCAGCATGAGGCCTGGAGAGATCCCCCAAGAACACCTAGTCCACTCCCCCATCCCCTGCTGATCATGCCTGGGTGGGTGCCTGTCTATCCTGTTCTGAAAAACAGCCCATGACTGGGATTCCTTGGTGACCAGTTCTGGTGCTTAGCTAGGCAGGGTTTCAGTTCTGCCTCTTTCTTCCTTCTCCCTCCGAACCCCCTGGCCTGGAGTTTCAGCCATGAATCTGGAAGGGGTCACAACACAGGAAGGAAGCAGATCACACTTCCTAGCCACCAATCCTGGGAGCTGCTAACAAGAGACCAGGTGCTTACGCTCCAGTGCTGAAAGACTGTAACTGGCTGGTTTCAGAGTAGCAGCCGTGTTAGTCTGTATCAGCAAAACCAACAGGAGTACTTGTGGCCCCTTAGAGACTAACAAAATTATTTGAGCATAAGCTTTCATGGGCTAAACCCCACTTCATCGGATGCATGCAGTGGAAAATACAGTAGGAAGATATATATATACACAGAGAACATGAGACTGTGGGTGTTACCATACACACTATAACGAGAGTGATCTGTTAAGGTGAGCTATTACCAGCAGGAGAGAGAGAAAAAAAAACTTTTTGTAGTGGTAATCAAAATGGCCCATTTCCAGCAGTTGACAAGAAGGTGTGAGGAGCAGTAGGTGGGGGAAATAAACATGGGGAAATAGTTTTACTTTGTGTAATGACCCATCCACTCCCAGTCTTTAGTCAAGCCTAATTTAATGGTGTCCAGTTTGCAAATTAATTCCAATTCAACAGTCTCTCATTGGAGTCTGTTTTTTAAGTTTTTTTGTTGTAATATTGCAACTTTTAGGTCTGTAATTGGTGACCAGGGAGATTGAAGTGTTCTCCAACTGGTTTTTGAATGTTCTAATTCTTGACGTCTGATTTGTGTCCATTTATTCTTTTACGTAGAGACTGTCCGGTTTGGCCAATGTACATGGCAGAGGGGCATTGCTGGCACATGATGGCATATATCACATTGGTAGATGTGCAGGTGAACGAGCCTCTGATAGTGTGGCTGATGTGATTAGGTCCTATGATGGTGTCCCCTGAATAGATATGTGGACAGAGTTGGCAACGGGCTTTGTTGCAAGGATAGGTTCCTGGGTTAGTGTTTTTGTTGTGTGGTGTGTGGTTGCTGGTGTGTATTTGTTTCAGGTTTGGGGGCTGTCTGTAAGCAAGGACTGGCCTGTCTCCCAAGATCTGTGAGAGTGATGGATTGTCCTTCAGGATAGGTTGTAGATCCTTGATGATGCGCTGGAGAGGTTTTAGTTGGGGGCTGAAGGTGATGGCTAGTGGCGTTCTGTTACTTTCTTTGTTGGGCCTGTCCTGTAGTAGGTGACTTCTGGGTACTTTTTTGGCTCTGTCAATCTGTTTCTTCACTTCAGCAGGTGGGTATTGTAGTTGTAAGAACGCTTGATAGAGATCTTGTAGGTGTTTGTCTCTGTCTGAGGGGTTGGAGCAAATGCGATTGTATCGTAGAGCTTGGCTGTAGACAATGGATCATGTGGTGTGGTCTGGATGAAAGCTGGAGGCATCGGTAAGTATAGCGGTCAGTAGGTTTCCGGTATAGGGTGATGTTTATGTGACCATCGCTTATTAGCACTGTAGTGTCCAGGAAGTGGTTCTCTTGTGTGGACCGGTTCAGGCTGAGGTCGATGGTGGGGTGGAAATTGTTGAAATCATGGTGGAATTCCTCAAGGGCTTCTTTTCCAAGGGGCCAGATGATGAAGATGTCATCAATGTAGCGCAAGTAGAGTAGGGGCGTTAGGGGACGAGAGCTGAGGAAGCGTTGTTCTAAGTCAGCCATAAAAATGTTGGCATACTGTGGGGCCATGCAGGTACCCATAGCAGTGCCGCTGATTTGAAGGTATACATTGTCCCCAAATGTGAAATAGTTATGGGTGAGGACAAATTTACAAAGTTCAGCCACCAGGTTTGCAGTGACATTATCGGGGATACTGTTCCTGACGGCTTGTAGTCCATCTTTGTGTGGAATGTTGGTGTAAAGAGCTTCTACATCCATAGTGGCTAGGATGGTGTTTTCAGGAAGATCACCAATGGATTGTAATTTCCTCAGGAAGTGNCAGTGTTGTAACTGGCTGGAGGCCTTATCCTTTAAGGGAGCAGGCCAAGAAGCAGACGGGTTTGACAACCTGTCAGGTAGCAGTTAAGCCATTTTCATCTTCCCCCTTATGCTGCCAAGTGCATGATGGGAGTCAATGAAGCTCCTTGCAGTAGTGACCATAACTATTACTTAGCATGGTCTATGGAAGTGTGTTACTGAGTGGCTTTTATTTTTATCTTTCATTTTATGCACTGAAACCTTTTTAAATTATTTGTTCTAACAATCAATGAGATTATAGTTCTTACAAGGATTCGCCCATGTTAGTTTATTGTGGCTATTTAATATTACAGGTAGAAAAATAGTCTAATAGTCAATAGAGTCTGACTTGGAGCCTCTAAGCATTTGTGTAATGCAAATATTTACCAAGTCTACAAAATAACTGTTTAGAAGATCCAAACGAGACTGAAGACTAGGTTGCTGGCAGTGAGCAGCTAAGATTCAATAATAACAGGCACACGACTGACAGAATGAAGAAACTTAACTCCATGCTTCAGTTTTCCACTCTGGTCTACAGTCTTCTTATGGTAGGGTAATTTAGTGCTTTAACTAGAACTCTCCCATTATAGGATAAACAGTTCGGAACAAACATCACACAATCTTCCAGCTCTCTCTGAGCTGAAATAGTCCTTAAACAGCTCTTCCCTGCCCAGGTGTCCATTTTCCTGTTGACGCAAACTGTGTAGGTGGGAGGAGCACAGTGGTCCATCAGCCCTTCTAAACTCAGTATGTGGGGGCTTCTTTCCACTCCTATTGAAAGTCCAAGCTGGGGGCCCTAAACAAAGATAGAAAGCAGTATCAGACCCCCAAACTCGCACCTCTGCTGAACTGTCACAGGCCTTTTCCTTTTCTTGCTTCATCCCTCTTTTCTACTCATGCCTGTTTTCAGACCGTTTTCCCACAGCCCTACTGGCTGCTTCTCCAACCATGTTGGTAGTGAAATACTGCAGATCTGGTTTCTCTCTAGTGTTTCACAGGCTTCCCTTTTTTAGTTTGGTTGGCACATGATCACTCATGAGCCCCTCCAGACAAATCCTCCAGAATACCCTTGTCCCTGACTGCACCAGGACCAAGTTGTGCCTATAACCTCCTCTAAAGAGTCAGTGCATACCCTGATATGGGCTGGTAAGAATAACACTGACCTCTGCTTCTGAGATTGCTGTAGCTTCTTCCAGGGCTTGAGCCATTCATAAGTTTCTTTTAAAGTTCCTCATCTCTTCTCCCTACATCTATTTCTAAACAGAGTATTGCCCATATATTAGTACACCCTTTAGCATAATAAAGATATAAAAGAATGCTCCAATCCAGTTTTTTTCCCCCTTTGAAGGTCATCTTTAAAGGAAGAAAGAGTGTTCTGCTATTCCTCCAAGTCATTACCTTGTAGAAGCTGGGTTCTGCTTATATCAATTACAAGGCAGGCAATATCAAAATCTGTTGTTCACAATCCATGACCTTTAGGCTGCGTATACACTGAGAATTTTACAGAATTCTTTTATATTTGATCTAGCACTGGTGGTGGCAACAGTGGCTAGTATAGATGTTTTTACCATACAATGTTTTTACCATCCATGTGGTATTATTCAAAACTGTTTAGAGCAGGTCTGCACAACACTGAGTAGTACACAGACCACTGGATGGTCTAGATTAGTTCTCCCACTATTGCACCAGTGGAGTTTCATTAGTAGAGCTTCATTAGTGTTAGATCAACACTGAGGAAAATCTAAGTGTAGATATGGCCTTTGTTTACATCCGGCTCTCTAAATCTTCCAAGAATATAGCCCCAGGAAATACCTGCTAGAAAGGCAAGTGTTTGTTTTTTGTTTTATTTTTCAATTCAGACTGCATTAATTACAGTAATGTAAGATCTACTGTTAACTAAAGATTAAGAAATCAGGATTCTCTATTTGTATTAGGATGGACTTGGGCAAATCAGTGCTAGTAACCATCCCCTCCTCCCCCCCATTATTTCAAGGTCATATTTGACTTTTCAAACTGAACTGCTATTCTGGTATCTTTGGTATGGTTTAGGAAATCTTAGGTGATGACATTTGCAGATAGATTACCCATTAGTTCTTTATTACAGTGGATGTATTGGTTTGGCCAGTACTTTGCTTTCAAAGGTGGTGGATATAAATTTCTACTGCCTTATTGTGCCATAATTGTGTAAACACAGTTATCTAGAACTGAGATCCTGGGGTGAGATTCTGAGCTGCAATTCTAAGATTGCCCCTAACTCATTGCCCAGAAGTGACTACGGCAGCTTTAAATTACCTTTGCACATTTCCAATCCTGTGCTGCTCTGAGGGCTAGAGCTGCCCCAGCATAATTTATACAGCCCTGGGGTAATGTATAAGTTACAGCAGCATCATGGGCCACAGCATTGCTGAGAAACTCATAGTCCTGCATGATATGGCCCCTATTCAGCATGCTCATCATACCCCCCACATACTTCTACACCAACCTTTGCAAAGGGGTCTTTGCAATGCAGCTGATAGCTCCCTTGTACAGTGTCTATACTAGGGGAAATCCTCCCCAGTCAGTTATGGGGGTTTTAGGGTCCTTTAACCGGGTCTTACTTCATTCAGTGACAGGTCCTACTACTGCCTCAGTTTCCTTCCTTCCACAGGGAGACAGAACCATCACAGTAATGCTTTGTAATTACTCTCCCCTCCTGGGAACTGGTTTATTACCTAAAATAATTAAGAGAAAGCTAGATTCTTCCAACCTCCTTCTCCAAGCTCACCAGTCCATTACATCCCTCCTCTTGAACACCTAATTCCCTCTTGGGGGGAATTTTTCTTCTTTTTTCCTGCCCCTCACTAGAAGTGGCTCCAGCCAGATCTTTCCCTCTGGCTGATAAGGAGAGCTTCTTCTCCAATCCTTTTTGACCCTGGTTCCCCCAGAAGACTCTCTCCCCTCATATCAAACCCTAGCACCCTGCTAAACCAATTCAAGACCATACCTAATTTCACCTGACTGCTGGAGCAGATTGGGTGTTATAGGAAACCCTGCTCCCCAGCTATCATCATGTAATGCCTGGTCACCTGACCCAACCAGCCCAAAACCATAATGTGGGAAGCAAATAACTAGGCACAGGTGAGGCTGAACACAACTGCCCCTAAAGGACTAACTACTCATGCTAGGACAGGCCCCCCGCCCTTTTTTTTTTAAAGTATGAAGGCCCTGGTGTGAGTCTGAGGATCTCACTACTAGTGCGTAAACAATCCATCTACAGATAGTCTTCAGACTGGAGAGCACAAACAACTGGAATAAAAAAATCTCATAAGTCTATATTTGGCTGTGAATGGAAAGAGGATTCCCAACACTATTGGCACATGCAGTGCAGAGAAATCAACAATAGTACTGAAACACAATCTGTTTCAGACACTCTTTACACAGTTGTGACTACTGTAATGTGAGACGTGTATAACTAACATGGTTTTCAGTGAACAAAAGCCTTTACGTGCTTTCTGACCAGCCACAGTAATCAAACAGAGCCACACCTTGGGTATACTCAAATCTCAGGGATGATTATTCCTTATAGTAACATATGTCAGGTCTACATGCTTGTTATGACTTGTGATTGAACCTTTCTGCCTCACTTTCTATTGTTTTTAATAGTATCCCGAAAGTATTTGAATGTATAGTTTAACAATTTACAGCAGTGTTTTCCCCAGGAATTGAAATTAGGGGGGGGTGTTAGAATTTACGGGGGGGGGGGGG
>QXTE01000110.1:3664020-3793596 GCA_003942145.1 Platysternon megacephalum | reverse complement strand
GGGGGGGGTGGGCGGGGGGGCGGGGGGGGGGGGGGGGGGGGGGGGGGGGGGGGGGGGGGGGGGGGGGGGGGGGGTCAGGGCCAATGAGGGGTGAGACCATGAGGGTAAAGGTGGGCTGTATGGCACCATAGTAAAAACAGAAAAATGTTTCATGACCATTTTTTAAAATCATCACACAAATTAAAGTTGGCTACTCAAGCCTTCTATGAAGCACTACATCTACATATAACAAGAAACCAAGAAGTAATTTTGCACAACTCTGTTAATGAACTTCTTGAATGCAATGCATTCATCTTTGGTGTCTTCTCATATGTCCGGTACTTCCATTCCTTCAGTCGATATGCTCATTAGTTCAATCACATGATCAGGCAGAAGGCGACTTCTTTCAGAACACAAAATTCTATTCAATGATGAAAAAAAATGCTCAGCTGTAGCTGTTGTGACTGGGAGTTGCAAGAGATGAATTCCTACTTCTTTCATCCCAGGAAACAGCACAAAGATTGGGTCGACCCACTAGTGATGATAAAAGAAGTTGAAGTCATATCTTTATTCATTCGTCGTATGATATTCCACTCTGTGTTCAAGTTCTCTATTCTGTCCTGAGCACATGGCAGCCCCATTGCTGATAGTGCCTCACTCCACTCAACTGTCAGTGTTTTGTAGGACAGGGATCTGTAAAAGCTACGTAGTGGTTGAGTAGAATCTAGAAGTCGCTGTTGTAGATTTTTAAGAATCAAGTCTGTGTACTTTTTCAGTTGTCTTAACAAACACTTCTTGTCCTCTTCACTTAAAGGATTCAATATAAATGCCTTCATTAGTCCACTTCTGGACTGAAGTCTTTGCTTCTTCCAGTACATTTTCAATGGATAGCTCTCTGATTGATCCAAATGTAGCTTCTATTGCTGGACAGAGATCTACTACTGTTGTAGCAGATGCCTGGATGGCATTGTTTAATGACCCAAGTGGTTTCAACAGTAGACTTACAAGAGAGAGAATGGCAATAGTCTTCTCTGAACATAGTATCAAAAGTAATCCACCAGCCTCACCGCTTAGATCCATCCCATCTTGGTAGATACTTTCCAAAGTCAGTAATAATGGCTGGAGTAATTTTAAGACAACAGCCAAGGATCACGCATGAGAAAGTCAGAGGGTTTTCCCAGGTTAGACTAATTTGAACTTCAGTCCCAGTGTATCTTCTATATTTTCCAAGATATTCAGTCTTTTTGGACTCTTGCTGAAAAAAGAATATAAGGAAGACATTACATTTATAGCTTTTTTAATGTCTTTTGAAGAGTCTGCAGCTTCTACTAGCACTAGTTGGAGTAGATGGCCTCTGCAGTGTGTATAGGAGAGATTAGGGCTATACTTTTCTCTGAGCAAACCTTGTACTCCATCATGTCTTCCAGAGAAGTTTGCAGCTCCATCAAATGCACAAGCAGCCATCTGTTTGGGGTCCAATTGACAAGCATTTAACTCTTCTAAGATGTGGGTTGTCACAGATGCAGCCGATGTGTCTTCTATAACTTGAACATCTAGAAATGCATCTACTGGCCTACCACTGACATCAAGATAACGTACACAATGGCTTAATACTTGATGCCCATTTGCATTGGTGCATTCATCGGCCATGTATGCAAATTTTTTGAATGTGGTAAGAGAGTTCTTCACTTTTTCAACTGTTGAGTCTTTCACAGCTAGGCTGAGGGAGTGGGTTAGAGCCCAGACTCCACTTTAACTTGGACTTGAACCTGCCCACATTGCAGTGAGGGGTTGAGTCCCCATGCTTCTAGCCGGTCAGTTGAGTTTCTTGCAGAAAGATAGTGAGCATTTGCTGGTCTTGTTCAGAACCAGTGTTCAACTTCAGGATGAACAAGTCACAATAAACTTAACATTGGCCTCCAGTTTGTAGTGTGTGGTATCTCTTGCTTAAATAGAAAATATGATGCCACAGCCATGTGTGTTCGCATGAACTGTGTTGTGTCTCCAGCATTCTTAATAGCCTCATTAACACTCACCGGTGTTGTCCTTGGTCAATGGAGACTCAGAGTTCAGAGGTGCTTTCACATGAGTTCGCCTCCCAGGTGGGGGGCAAGAAGGCACCTTGCTCGTTCCTCCAGCTGCTCACTGTTCACTCTGGCCACTGTTGTTCGTTGTGCCACCATTCACTCCATCGATCTGTTGCTAGTAGCCCTGCGCTATGACCTTCTGCTTCCACCTGCCACTGTGACCTCTGCAAGTTGGTTTCTTGAGGTTCCACCCAGCTCTCAGTGATTTCAGCTGAGCTCTCAGTGGGAGAACCTCACTGCTAGTGCAGGCTGGGCCGTCTCTTCCACAGAAACACTGTCTCACAGCAGGTCTAAGCACTTAGACCTGATTAACAGTGATTTCAGCTGTAGTGGTTACTTAACAAAACAAAAGACTATCTATGGAGCCTAATCAGCTCTGTCTTTAAACAGTGGAGAGGGACAGGTCAAATAGTGCTTGTGACTCAGGCAGACCATCAAGCAAAACACCTGTCCCCACCCTCTCTCTTGATGCCCTCAATCAGCACAGGCTAAGTACAGTTCTACTGCCCTTTACTCATACAATAAGAATAACAACATTTCATTACTCCCCGCATTCAAGTGATTTATAACCCAACCCCAGCTAAAATCTATCATTTGGGCAACACAGCTCTGTTTGCTGGATACCTAGTGTGACAGGGCAAGGCCAGATGGCTATAGTAAAGTAGTGGGAGACAGATATATTAGCCACAGGCTAAACAAATCCCTGTTACCAGGATAAGCAAATGGCAGCTGCTCCAGGTCAATTAAGACACCTGGGGCCAATTAAGATCTCTCCAGAAGGCAGGGAGGACAGCTAGGTTGATTGGGACACCTGAAACCAATCAGGGGCTGGCTGAAACTAGTTAAAAACCTCCCAGTTAATCAGGTGGGGGTGTGTGCCAGGAGATGTAGGAGGAAGCTGCACCGTTGGAGAGACTGAGTAGTACAAACCATATCAAGCACAAGGAATGAGGCCCTGAGGTAAGGGTGAAGTGGATATTGAGGAAGTGGGCACTGCTGTGGGGAAGTGGCTGTATGTGTCCTGTTTCTAAAAAGTCAGCTACCATAGCTGATACTATTAGGGTCCCTGGGCTGGAGCCCAGAGTAGAGGGTGGGCCTGGGCTCCCCCCTTTGCCCCCCTGATTAATCACCGAGACAACAGAGACTGTGCAAGGGAGGTTAGCTTCTCCTCACTTCCCTTGCTTGCTTATCATGAAAATGGCTCAGTAGGCTGTGACCCTTGCCTCGAGAGAGAGAGAGAGAAGGGCTATATGGAGGGTCACAGTGAGCCTCTGAGACTAGTAAAATCTGCCAGGAAGCGCAGGACCCACGGAGATAAGGACAGAGCTTTGTCACACTAGGTAGATTAGGTGTGAATGTAAAGACTCATAGACTCATAGACTTTAAGGTCAGAAGGGACCATTATGATCATCTAGTCTGACCTCCCGCATGATGCAGGCCACAAAAGTTGACCCACCCACTCCTGGAATAATTCTCTCCCTCGACTCAGCTGTTGAAGTCCCCAAATCATGATTTAAAGACTTCAAGTTGCAGAGAATCCTCCAGCAAGCGACCCCCGCCCCATGCTGTGGAGGAAGGCAAAAAACCTCCAGGGCCTCTGCCAATCTACCCTGGAGGAAAATTCCTTCCCGACCCCAAATATGGCGATCAGCTGAACCCCGAGCATGCGGGCAAGACTCTCCAGCCAGACACTCAGGAAAAAGTTATGTAGTAACTTTTAATATCCCATCATTGACCATTGGTACTAATTACCAGTGATGGCACGTTATTGACCTATTGACTAAGATCACGTTATCCCATCAAACCATCCCCTCCATAAACTTATCAAGCTTAATCTTAAAGCCAGAGAGGTCTTTCGCCCCCACTGTTTCCCTCGGAAGGCTGTTCCAGAACTTCACTCCTCTGATGGTTAGAAACCTTCGTCTAATTTCAAGCCTAAACTTCCCGACGGCCAATTTATATCCATTTGTTCTCGTGTCCACATTAGTACTGAGCTGAAATAATTCCTCTCCCTCCCTGGTATTTATCCCTCTGATATATTTAAAGAGAGCAATCATATCTCCCCTCAGCCTTCTTTTGGTTAAGGTAAACAAACCGAGCTCCTCAAGTCTCCTTTCATACGACAGGCTTTCCATTCCTCGGATCATCCTAGTGGCCCTTCTTTGTACCCGTTCCAGTTTGAATTCATCCTTCTTAAACATGGGAGACCAGAACTGCACACAGTACTCCAAATGAGGTCTCACCAATGCCTTGTATAACGGGACTAGCACCTCCTTATCTCTACTAGAAATACCTCGCCTAATGCATCCCAAGACCGCATTAGCTTTTTTTACGGCCACGTCACATTGCCGACTCATAGTCATCCTGCGATCAACCAGGACTCCGAGGTCCTTCTCCTCTTCCGTTACTTCCAACTGATGCGTCCCCAGCTTATAACTAAAATTCTTGTTAGTCATCCCTAAATGCATAACCTTACACTTCTCACTATTAAATTTCATCCTATTACTATTACTCCAGTTTACAAGGTCATCCAAATCTCCCTGCAGGATATCCCGATCCTTTTCCGAATTGGCAATACCTCCCAACTTTGTGTCATCCGCAAACTTTATCAGCCCACTCCTACTTTTGGTTCCGAGGTCAGTAATAAATAGATTAAATAAAATTGGACCCAAAACCGAACCTTGAGGAACTCCACTGGTAACCTCCCTCCAACCTGACAGTTCACCTTTCAGTACGACCCGCTGCAGTCTCCCCTTTAACCAGTTCTTTATCCACCTCTGGATTTTCATATCGATCCCCATCTTTTCCAATTTAACCAATAATTCCTCATGCGGTACCGTATCAAACGCCTTACTGAAATCGAGGTATATTAGATCCACCGCATTTCCTTTGTCTAAAAAATCTGTTACTTTCTCAAAGAAGGAGATCAGGTTGGTTTGGCACGATCTACCTTTCGTAAAACCATGTTGTAATTTGTCCCAATTGCCATTGACCTCAAGGTCCTTAACTACTTTCTCCTTCAATATTTTTTCCATGACTTTGCATACTACAGATGTTAAACTAACAGGCCTGTAGTTACCCGGGTCACTTTTTTTCCCCTTCTTGAAAATAGGAACTATATTAGCTAATCTCCAGTCAAACGGTACAACCCCCGAGTTTACAGATTCATTAAAAATTATGGCTAATGGGCTTACAATTTCACGCGCCAGTTCCTTTAATATTCTAGGATGAAGATTATCCGGGCCGTACGATTTACTCCCGTTAAGCTGTTCGAGTTTGGCTTCTACCTCGGCTACTGTAATGTCTACCCCCCCCTTTATTCCCATCAGTCACGCTGCCACTATTCCTAAACTCTTCATTAGCCTCATTAAAGACCGAGGCAAAATATTGGTTTAGATATTGTGCCGTGCCTAGATTATCGTATCTCCACTCCATCTACAGTCTTAAGCGGTCCCACTTCTTCTTTCTTGGTTTTCTTCCTATTTATATGGCTAAAAAACCTTTTACTATTGGTTTTAATTCCCTTCGCAAGGTCCAACTCTACACGGCTGTTGGCCTTTCTCACTCCATCCCTACACGCTCTGACCTCAATAAGGTAGGTTTCTTTGCTGATCCCGCCCATCTTCCACTCCTTGTACGTTTTCTGTTTTTTCTTAATCACCCCTCTGAGACGCTTGCTCATCCAGCTCGGTCTAAAACTGCTGCCTACGAACATTGCATACAATCTGGTCCTGAAGCCTTTCCCCCCAGCTCATCACTAGCTGCCAGGGAGAGCTCATTTAGACTTTGCTTACAAATTCTTATTTGAAATTATTAGGTTGGCCAACATCACTGAAATGAATGCACTGACATTGTCATAAAAAACAACAGCTGTATAAGGAAGCTAGTCTATGTTCATACATTTCAAATCTATTATACTTTTTCAGATATATGTATTTTATCATACACTTTATATGCTTTTAAAGTGTGTATTAATGTTTCAATTTCAATTCAATTTCCAAACAATCACTAAATTGGCAACACTGCATGTAACTAGTTCACAAAACTGGGGGGAGGGGTATTGGGGAAATTTGGGGGGGGGGGGAGGGAAATCCCTGACTTACAGTGCTGTGTTTTCACTTTCAGACACATTACGTACAGAAATATCTTGACAGAAGCTGTTACCAATTGAAATGTCTCTTTCTGAAACCTCAGTCAAACCTATTCTTGTGAAGAGGCTTAGGGGAAAGAACATTTAGATAATCTGTCATATCAAAATCCAGGTTCTGCTTAGTCTAATATCTACAACTTTACTCTGTATACTTTTGGAAGTAGCCTGTTTCAGTAATTGGTTTAGCTGAAGTGGGGCTGACGACAATTAGCTGTAAGTGTAGACAAGAACAAACCTGGATTAGTGCCTCCACCTTAATGTTTTTGAAAGTGATAGTCTCTTGTTTTTTGTCTTCACCTATTTTCCTTCATTTGACTACTTCTTTTTTGTCCATTATATTATTAAACATATCCTGAAAATGTGTATTATCCATACAAACTGGGAACATGTACAATGTCTTTGTTTTCTGTTACATCAAATCTTTCAGTAAATAGGGAAGAAACTTTAATCCTGACTATACTTTCACAAAAGCCTCTAAGTTAGTGTGGAACTGAAAGCAAGGGGAGAAGTTCTGAAACATAACTGTAAATAGCTCACAACTTTGCTACTTTCAGAATGATGGACCATCTGCAGTACAAAATTAATCATGGGGGGGTCCTTACCATGTTCTAACAGTGTCCCTACATCATACTCCAAACTTTAATCTGTGTTAGAAGATGGAACCATATTTTAACCTTGGGTTTCTTCAATACAGCTCACTTTGCAAGGTAGATGGGCTCTATGTTTGACATCATGTACCTGTGACATAATGAAAATGGACAATAAAACTCAATCTAAACTCAAAATTTGTATTTTAAATCCTTCATTTTTTTTACTCTAGTAAACTGTAATACAAACACTGCTGTGAATCCAAAATTACAACCCAAAACAGCAGACTGCTATCGAGTACTCACTCAGGAATGTCACATAAATGAAAATGTTGGACTTGAGTCCCATTTACAGCATGGCCTCTTTACAGTGCACAGGCAATGTAAAGGGGTATTTAAGTGGGTGTAAATGTTGTGACACCATGCCCCATATTCTTCATAGAAATAGTTATAATATGATTATAGTACAACTATGATATATTTTGTGCAAGATAAGGCATGTAAGGCATAATTGGAAAGGTTATGATTTTCTGAATGTGATTAACCTATTTGTACATATAATTTCTATATCTGAAGTTAGGAATACTGACTATGTATCAATTACAAATGGGTTTGCACCTGGGGAATGCCCACCAGACAGAATGCAATCAGTCTGGATGGGCCATTAGGAAAAACAATAGGTCTTTGAAGATACTAATCTCCCACCTTCCTGGAAAGCCTTCCTGTGGATGCTGCAAATAGACTTTGAGTTATGACTTCAGGGTCATGTGATCATGTCACCTGACACTGGACTCCATAATAAAATTAGTACTTTTCCAGGCGGCAATCACACTGGAAGACAAAGAGTTCCTGCCATATGTAAAACATATTTAAGGCAGGGGAGTGACATAATCATCAGTGGTTCTTTGCTGAATCCCTGCCCAAGATGACTGCTGTAAATACCCAAGACTGAACTGGGGAAGAAAGGCCTGAACCTAGGCTAGAGTGTGTCTGGCCTGTGAAAGAAATACCTGGAGTCTTAAGCTGAAAGCAAGAGCAACTTTCCTTCAAGAACCTCTACAATCTGCCTAAAACAACATTTAGGGTGAGAATTTGCTAGTTATAACCAATTTCTTTAATATGTTAAGCTTAGCTTGTGTGTTTGTTTCATTTGCTAGGTAATCTGCTTTGATCTGTTTGCTATCCCTTATTTAAAATCATCTTTTGTAGTTAATAAACTTGTTTTTTGTTTTCTTTAAAACCAGTTTGTGGAATTCATAACTGGGAGGCAAAAAGCTGTGCATATCTTCTTCCACATTGAGGGAGGAAGTGAATTTCATGAGCTTATGCTGCACGGTTCTCTGTGCAGTGCAAGATGGTGTAATTTGGGGTTTGCACTCCAGAGGAGGGTGTGCACTTGAGTATCTGGGCAGTTCCTTAGCTGAAGCCTTCCCATGCAGGGGCTAGTCAGAAAGCCTGTTTACATGTTACAACAGCTGGGTGTGTTCCTACCTGTGTGTGTGTGCGCTGATAAAGTGTAGTCTGAAGCCTGAGGGAAGACTTGACTGGCTTGCCTTACCAGAACAGTGTAAAGGGAATCCAGGCTCATGGGACAGGCATGCTCAGTGGTACCTCAGTTTCAAGTGGCACCCTGGGGGGAACCTGTCACAAATGTAATTTATAGTTTTATACTGCCAGAGGTCTGTAAAGGGTCTTTAGCAAAAATAAGAATTTGGCCCATATAGGATAATGCTGAGTTAGCCCAGGTGATTGGCACCTAGGTCTGAGCACCCAGATTAGCCAAGTCTGAGTGCAAGCCGTACCTGCATTACTGTGTCTCCTTTTCTATCTCCCCTGTGTGTATCTGGGGGCATATTCTGGTTTCTTCTATGCTGAGATGCTTTAGGATTCTTTCCCAGTCAATCGTGGAAGAACTTGTCTGTCCTTTAAGGGGAATTGTGGGAAGGCATTGGAGGACTATCAGCATTCAAGTGATTTATCTTGCCCCCTCACTGCAATGTGGGCAGGTTCAAGTCCAAGTTAGAGTGGAGTCTGGGCTCTAACCCACTCCCTCAGCCTAGTAAACTAACCCCCGGGTCAGAGATTTTTGTGTATGAACAGTTAGTAGGGTTTGGGCTAAAACCCAGCTAAAACCTGGGTTAACTCTGCAGTGAAGATATACCCTAAAAGGTTAATTTGCAAATGTAACAGAATACCATACTAGGTGAAGGCATAGCCTAAAGTGTAGGGAAGGTGGTGACTCTACCCTTCACTACATATACCTAACAGCAGCAAGGAAAAATGAGATTCCATATTTAAAATATAATTTTATACTGTACAAAATAAAGGCTTAAAAATGACTGTATAACTTGCTGGAGATGTTTAGTATAGTGTGAAGTTGTCTGGGGCTGATCTAGACTGTTAAAATGTTTTTAAAAGCCAATGTTATGCCCCTTCCACGCTGCCAGAACAACCTATAAGGAGAAACTTTTTTTTTTTTAATTTAACACGCTAGAACATATAAATGGAAGTTCAGGTACCAACTGTTGTAGAGTATTCATTTCTGTTACCTTATTGTGTTATCAGACATGGTGTCAGAATGATACTCTTAAACAAGATCCATGTACAGATGGTCATTATAACCACAATTCAGCAAGGAGGAACAATTAGATCTCAGACTACTTTCTCTGTATTGTTTAAACATGGGAACAGTCAGGGAACCCACCTGGGATCTCCCTGTAGACAAATTACATATGGTGCATCTTTTTATGCATAAGCATCAGTGAGATAGTTTACTTATGATGCATCTACTATGGAAGGGTCAAAATATTATCTTCAATTTTAAAATTTAAGAAGGCAGGTGATGGGAAGTCATATGAGAGAAGGAATTTAGACCCAGCTACCAGTCCTAATTCTAAAATTACAGTAACGAACCTCTTGTAAATTTAAATCAAACATCAGAAATGGCCACTAATAGATGGATAGCAACTTAAAATCTTAAATGTAATTTTTAAGTCTTTTCTCGATAGATACTTTTTTCACTTGGGATCAGAATATCCTTGGCAATATCCTTGGGCCCTATCAGCACTACAGAAGAACTGTGTAAGGTGTAAACTGTCTCTGACATGCTATCTGACATAGTTGCCCTAACACAGCTTAGTGCTTCCATTCAATTGCACTTTTTCTGATGCTAGCCTTTCTAGTCCCCTCACACTGCAGAACCGTATTTGCATCAGATATCAGTGCACTCTGGGAAAATCTGTTCCATATTACCTCAGTTTCTGGTGTTCATGAGTATTTTTAGGGTGCAGTGTTCTTAGAACTACTAATTAAATATCACATTTTTAACACTATTATAGACAGGATTTAACATCTTTACAAACATGTTAGCTGTCATGGTCAATCTAAGGGCATGTCTTCACTAGCAACATTAAAGCGCTGGCCGTGGCTGTGTAGTCGCAGCATAGCTCCCAGCGCTATAAAAAAACACCTCCACAAGGGGAATGGCTCCCAGCACTGGTGCACTGTCTAACCTGGCACTTTACAGTGCTGAAACTTGCAGCGCTCCGGGGGGTGTTTTTTCACACCCCTGAGCGAGAAAGTTGTAGTGCTGTAAAGTGCCAGTGTAGACAAGCCCTAAGGCTCCCTACTAGGTTTGAAATTGGGGTGAGTCATATTCGTGCAAGCTTAACATTGGTGCAATGCATCTACCCAGGGTGGAGGGTTGCATTAGGGTGTTAGAGAGCTTATTCCTTCACTCTCCCACTTCCCTGGTCCTTCTTGCATGAACAGAGAGCAACAATACCCGAAATCTGAACGTGCAAACAATTCAATCTTTATTGGGGTGAACTTTCAACAAGCTTAAATCAAAGTTCCTTTCCTTATTTTCGAATCCCAACTTACTTCCTGTTTGCCCCTAATTTATATAGTAATATTCTTAGCTATATCTTAACCAATCATTCTACTAAAATTTACCTAACCAATCCTAACATATTGTAACATGATTAGCTAACCAATTATATCCCACCACCTTAATTAGTTTACACCCAGCAAAATTAATTCTACAGCAGACAGAAACAATCACAGAACCAGACAGAGACCATGCAAATAAACATAGCAAAGTGGGACCTATAATGACAAAACAATACAGAAGTGAGGATTTCACAACTACATCTATACAGACATAAGGATTTCCCAGCTGTGTCTATTGATAAGTGAGTTCTTACCAGACAGAAAACTATCAAACTAAATTTCCTTTTACATCTTCTAGGCTCTTCCCTTTCTCTGGAGGTGATAGATCGGATCACCTTCCTAACAGCCCCAGATTGCCTTATTTCAATATGGCTAGTTTGGAATGTGAGGATGTGACCGCACGCTTCCCAGCTTATGGCCTCTTAGCCAAAGGCATTGGCCTAAGAACAGGGCCTCAGATTGGAAAGGCCCTTTTACAGATTCTTTCTTGTATACCTCTATAACTAGCTAAATAATAAACATATACCTAAATTCTTAAAGTATAGGCCTTTACAGACAGGCTTAAATATCTATATCCTAACATAGGGTAGCTATAGCCTTAGCCAAATTACAAGTATTTTGATCACTTGGACCAGAATAAAGCCATCACTTCCCATTCCAGGATTAATCGTGTAGATTTCCCTTACAATTCAAATATACTTAATCACATATAGTACAAAAATATAAATATGAATTAATTAGTACATATGACAGGTAGATCTAGGTAAAAGTAAGCATTTCCATATGGGGCATTGAAACAATTTTTATAGTGGGGGTGCTGAAAGCCATTGAATAAAACTGTAAACACTGTATATGATGGAAACCATGTATTTGGTTATTACTACTTCAAGCCCAGGGGTGCAGCCCCAGCACCCCTAGTTCCAGCACCCCTGCATCCACATTGATCATCAAAAACTCTCCCTTCATTCATCTTTGTGAAAGGTTAATTTAAAGCTTAATTGGAGCCATTCAGATGCTAACCTTGTTACATTAAACAAAACAAATCAAATGAAGAATTAATATATTTGTCCCCATAAAATCCTGATCATTCTGCTGACATGTTATATCCTTTCCTGTCCCATTTCATCTGTCTTGTTAAACCCATAGATTGTAACTTTTTGAGGTGTGGGTTGTTTTAGCATATGTTAGTATAGCCTAGCAGAATGGGGCTTTTAGGCACTACCAGAATACAAATTATTGCAATTATTATAAACAATGGGATCATAAACCCCTAAGGGCCTGCATACATAACCTCTAGGGGCCTACGCGTACATTAGCTGTGTGTGTCAGGGGCTGTCTATATTGTAGCAACAATTATGCTAGGTGACCTGTGTCCTTAAACCATTCTACAGGCACGGTCAGACCAAACTTCAAAGTCAGGCCTACTAGGAAAAATGCAATGAATGTACCTCTGGATCTAACAACAATGCACTTCAAACATATTTTAAATTGCTGAAAAATATCTATCCAATAAGAGGTCAATCTTAGAGAGTCCCTAATACGCTGGCAGATCAGGTGCCAGCTCGTGGCAAGGCCCCAGGCCTCACTGAACACTGACAAATGCATAGCTGGAAACCAGTCTGGCTCACCTGTGGGTTAGTATAGTTAAAATAGATATTCTTGTTATAAGAATGTGTTTAGACTTTATGGAATGCTTTTAGGATGCTGCATGTATTAATCCTACTTATAATATCTGTATCCCATGCTATAAGGTAATACTTAAGTGTTTACTCTATAACTGCAAAATGTTCTGAAACACTGTAACTCACCAGATAAGAAAAAAGCTTCACCTAATACAAAATGCTGGATTCCTTCAGAAAGTGTTATTTCCTCCTGTCAGTCATGGGGAACTATTGAATTGGAATGGGCCATTGTGGAACAAAGACTTTGTTGTTTGCTCCCCCCACCTACCTATAAACCACTTATGTGCAGAAGCACTCATCCTATCATCTTGGACTCCAGGGAGATGGGGATAAAAATCCCTGACCAGAAGGAATTAGGGCCTTTTCAGGCTGTTTGGACTCTAAGGGTCAAAGTTTCCTAAACATAAGCAAGAGATCCCCAGGACTAACCTGGATTAGCCCTAATGGACATAGAGAGCTGGCATATTTCAGCAACTCTATCGCCATCTGAAACCTAAAACTGTAACTCATTTGTGTATGTCTATTTGTTGTAAATAAGTCTCTTATTTCTTTTTCGTAGTTAAGAAACTTCTAGTCAGTTTATTAAAGGATTGGCTGTAAGCATTGTCTTTGGTGTGAGATCAAAGGTGCAAATTGACCCTGGGACTGGGAGTAACCTGAATATTTTGTGGTCATTGGTGTAAAATGACCATCTATCACAGAGTCAAGCTTCCCTGGGTGGCAAGATAGATCGGAATGCTGAAGGGGATTGTCTGTAACTCCATGTTAAGGCTGTATAGTGCCTGAGGAGTTTATACTTGTTACTTGGTTCATGAAATCTAATTATAGAACTCACAACCTGTTTGGGGATTGTCCTGCTTCTAAAATCTGCCCTGAAGTTGTTGTTCTTGCTCATGAGCCACTCCAGACAGCATAATAGCATACTCTTATTAAATTTATACAAAAAAATTGAAGTCCAGATTCTATATCACTGAATTTAGTTTCTTCTACTTGTATGTAGATTTTGCTCAGCAGGTGGTCTGTAGCTTGCAACTGAAAACACTTACCAGCTGTTAAATTCTCACATAGTTCTAATTTAAAAGCTTAATTATCTTCAATTTGCAGTTCAGACACCCCTCCCAGATGGCTGAAAACCTATTTGCCTATGATGAAATCTAAAATTAAATGAACTATGCTGTTCCTAGAAGAGTGGAGGTGACCAAATAAGGAATCTAATCCTGTAAACCCAGTATTTACATGAGTAGTCCCACTTAAGACAAACCAATCTACCCACATTAGTAAAAGGGTTTTGGTTTAGACCCCCCCCCCTTTTTTTTTTTAATGTGAGTTCATGCAAACATATGGTTTGTTGCCATGTAAAATTGTGAATAAAGATATGGAGGAATTTTCCGTGCTTGTTTCATTTAAATGAAGAGGTTAAAAGCAGCATTTTTCTTCTGCATAGTAAAGTTTCACAGCTGTATTAAGTCAATGTTCAGTTTTAAACTTTTGACAGAACAACCGTAACGTTTTGTTCAAAGTTACGAACAACCTCCATTCCTGAGCTGTTCATAACTCTGATGTTATACTGTAAACATAAGCAGAGAACAGATATCAGAGTTGAAGGTAGAGTGTTTTGGTTTTTAAATAAAAAAACATAGATTAGATAGTACCTATAAGTACACCAGGTATTTCACAATCACAGAATGAGACCGGTTCCTATCTGGAAAAGAGTACAGGCAATCCGTCTTAAAAGACAAAAGAAAGATGAGGGATAAGGAGAAGAGATGTCAAATTAAAAACAAAGTGATAGGGTTGATCATGTCTGGCATGCATGATGGTAACTGTGACCCTAACAGCATCCCAATGCAAGAGGCTCACTGGTAGTGAGTTTCCGCTGGCCCAATCAGTTCAGTGTATACCAAATCACTAATTTCATAACCTGTATCCAAAAGGTATCATGTAAGATATCAACAGAAAGCTAACAACACACTGATAATGAATATTGTTGTATGGTGTAGGCATAGAGGATAAATTCAAGATTACAAACATACTGGTAATTATGTTCTTAAAGTGTGTTGGCAGAGCTGAAGTTATCCACCCTAGACAAACGAATGTGATTCTGCCACCTTGAAGGTACTTCCAAGGCACATTAAGAGACAGTGGGAATGTAATTTACATAAAAGGTAAACAATCATCAAGCCAACAAGGGGAGGAGATTGCAAGAAACAGATCTATATTTTAGTAAACACCAGCAGGGGAAGAAATCCGCACAAAACTTCCTTC
Source organism: Platysternon megacephalum (assembly GCA_003942145.1). Classification (NCBI taxonomy): domain Eukaryota; kingdom Metazoa; phylum Chordata; order Testudines; family Platysternidae; genus Platysternon; species Platysternon megacephalum. The sequence continues at coordinate 3,778,895 of QXTE01000110.1, read as the reverse complement.
ACCTTAAGACTCCATGTCTCCTTCCTCAGAGCTTGAATGAACTTTACAGGTGTCTGCTTCCTCCAGGCCCTGGGGCTGCTCAACTCCCCGCTCTGCCCCCGGTCCGCCACATCAGATAGTTTGAGAAGCACTGCTTTAGAGCATGCAGGGAGAGTTGTGGGAAGGCAGTAGAGAACTATCAGCACTTCAGTGATTTAACCTGCATCCTCACAGTGAAGTAGCTGGGTTACCAGCCTGAGTGTAAACAGCACTTAGTTTTAGTTTATAGCCCCAACAAGCCAGGATTGAAAACACCACTAACTTGGGTGAGAGGCTTTTGTATGGACAAAAACTGAGTTGGGGAAGCAAAGAGCCCAATAACTGCATGTAGCTGATTTAGTGAAGAGTTGTGGGAAAGCAAAGTCAAAGAGATGAGTTTTGCATTTAGTTCTGAATCTGATGAGGTCTGTGGCTATCCTTATCTCTTGTCAGAGCCTGTTCCATAATCTAGTTACAGCTCCTATAAAAGTCCCTGTTACCTGTGCTCATGTGCACACAGTTTCATAGTTCCTGTGAAATGTGCTGTTGTGGGAGGGCATGCTTACAGAAGGAGAGGCAATCTCTCAGGTAGCTTGGGCCACTCCTAGGAGAGCTTTGAACATCAGGACAGAGACCGTGAACTAGACTGTTTTCAGTGCAGCCACTGCAGAAAGTGAAGCAATGGGGTGATATATGACCTGTATTGTGTAACTGTCAGGCTGCAGTATTCTGTACTAATTAAAACTTTTTCAGCATGGGTGGCTTCCTTTCTATATTGAATGAGTTGCACTAATCAAGGCTGATGATCATGAATCAATGTGGACAGCTCTGAGACTGATAGGATAATGTAAAGTCTTCTAGCAGTTGAAAATTAGTGGGGCTTTCCTCCCACCCACCCCCAGCTGTGGCCATTAGGATAACTCCTATGTAAGAGTTACTAAAACTCAGTGGATTTTGTTTTTTTTCTAGCTCCCAGTACCAAAAGAAAGGGGAAGGGTCGATGGGAAATCAGAACCCTGAGACTGACAGTCCCCAGGAACAATGGGGAGAGGCCAATGCTCCAGGTCAGCATGATTGACAGGATGGGCAGGCTAATGAGGGAGTCAGGTGGCCGGGGGGTCCTGTCCTCCATGTGAGCTGGAATTGCCAGGGTCAGGCAGAGTGGGGCTGAGCTAAGGAGAGAGTAGGAGCTCAAGCTGAGCTTGGGAGCAGAGCTGTGCCAGCCAGAGAGAACCAGAGAAGCAGCCCAAGGCCTGAGCAGAAGGCCTGGGATGTGTGAGGAACAGACTGTGAACTGCCCTTACATTCCAGACAGCGCCGGCTCCAGGGTTTTTGCTGCCCCAGGCAGCAAAAAAAAAAAAAAAAAAAAGCCGCGATCGCGATCTGCGGCGGCAATTCGGCGGGAGGTCCTTCGCTCCAAGCGGGAGTGAGGGACCCTCCGCCGAATTGGCGCCGAATAGCTGGACGTGCCGCCCCTCTCCCGAGTGGCCACCCCAAGCACCTGCTTGTTCAGCTGGTGCCTGGAGCCGGCCCTGATTCCAGAGACAGCTGTTTGTGATGTCCCTGTGCCACAGAGCAGGGTTATGTGTTTTCCTTTAACTTTTCCCATTTTTTCCTTACAATTTAACAGCAATCAATTAAAAAAGTATTTGCTTTGAACTATATGTAATGATCAGTGGGTCAGGGAAGTGTCCAGCGTGGAGAGAGCACCCCAGAGTGGGGACACCCTAGCCCCTGCCCTAAGTGATCACAACAAGGTTGGGGACCAAGCCTTGTTGGGGTTATGAGGACTCTGCCACACAGGAAAGTGGAAGGGGACTCCTCGAGGTCAGGCAGGCCTTTGGATAAAGGAAGTGGGAGTGAGGACTCAGATCCTTTTGCTAGCCCATTTCACTGGGATAGGGTGTAAGCCAGGAAAGTTCCCCACAATAGCAGGACCATTCCCCTGCTTACACATAGGAGTGAGAAATACAAGACTGAGGCAGTCTGTAAATGAGTTTGTCTGTAGTCAAATGCTCTCACTAGAGGAGGATGTTAGACACACAAGGTTAGTAGTTCTTTTGAAAGGGTATTCCCCCCCCCTCCATCTGTCCAAATGCCTTGACCAACTTATTAACTTTTCTTCTCCCCACCCAACAACAACTTCAGCAGATCTGACACAAAGTGCCATATGACGCCCACATCAGTTCAGATATCTCAGTACTTATATACCTTCCATCACATACAATCCCTGTCACAGGATTGACTCACCACTAGGGGTTCCTCTCCTGGCTGGTCTGGGGATTAGCTCCACTCACATCTGACACCCCCTTCTGTCACTTGTTCATTCATGTTGCCACTTCTCTCTCTCTCCTTCCCCCCAACTCAAGTGTGCGCTCTTAGAGACTTGGCCCTCTGGCCAGGTCACTATAGTCCTCCCCTTCTGGGATACCAGAGTCCCACTAGACAACTTTCCTAGGAAAGTCTTCTCCACCACTATCTGGTCTGTGCCATCTCCCAATGGGCTGGTAGGGGAACTCAGGCCTGCCCACTACTCCAGGTTGCCGCCCAGAGACCCTACAACCAGCAGCCAAAGTCTGCATTGTCCCAAACTTTGCTACTGTTTCCCTGGATTGCTCCTACTTCACCTCTATCAGGCTCTTTCTCTCCTCCTCCTCCTCTGGGTATGCCCTTCCTGCAGAGCTAGGAGCCCAGGACTTCTATTCTCCCTCTAGGTTCCTCTTTTCCCTCTCGAAAGCTAAATGTAAGGGGACTGTTGCCCCCTTACTAACATTCAGTGGGGGTGTTTTGGTTGCTAGCTCCCAGCACTAAAAGGGGAGGGATCGATGGCAAATCAGGACCCTGAGACTGATAGTCCCCAGGAACAATGGCAAGAGGCCAATGCTCCAGATTGACAGGGCGGGCCAGCAAATCAAGGAGACAGAAGGCCAGGGTGGGTCCCGTCCTCCGTGTGAGCAGGAATGTGCCTGAGTCAGACAGAGTGGGGCCGAGCTAAGGAGAAAGCAGGGGCCCAAGCTGAGCGGGAGAGCAGAGCTGGGCCAGATCCAGAGGGGCCAGAGCTGCAGCCAGAAAGCCCCAGGGAGAGCAGATCCTGTGCTGGGAGCAGAGTTGCAGCCAAAAAGCCAGAGCACAGCCCAGAGAGAGCAGACGTGCCCTGGGAGCAGAGCTGCAGCAACCAGAGCCAGAGGGGCCAGACAAGCAGCCCAGGAAGCAGCCTGCAGAGCAGACCTGTCCTGTCCTGGGAGCAGAGCTGTAGCAACCAGAGCCAGAGAGGCCAGAGAAGCAGCCCAGGGAGCTGAAGGCAGAGCAGCAGCAGCAGCCGTGCTGAGGCAGTGTGGAGCTGGAGCAGTCCAGAGCTGGGTGCGGTGAGCAGCTGGGCAGAGTGAGGGGGACCCTGGGCAGTGGGCCCAGCACAGGGAGACGCCTCAGCCAAGAGGCCCTGCAGGCCAGACTTGGAGGGGGATCGTAACCCTGACAGGGCGGGGGCGATGCTGGGGAGAAGGGTCCTGCCACCTACAGCCTGAGAGCATGTGGCCACCGCCAGGGCAAGTGTCCAACCTGCAGCGTCTGTGCAGCACAGCCAGGACCTGAGAAGGTGGCCTGGGACCTACAAGGAACAGACTGTGAACTGCCCTGATGTTCCAGAGACACTGTCTGTAAATGTTCCCTGCCACAGAGCGGGGTGATGTGTTTTCCTTTAACCTTTCCCATTTTTCCTTGTTCTTTTTTTAAATTAATTGTTAAGTAAACAACTTGTATTTGCTTTATATTGTCTGGAATAATCAGTGGGTCAGGGAGGTGCCCAGTGCAGAAAGGGTACCCCGGAGTGGGGACACCTTAGCCCCTGTCCTAGGTGACCACAGCAGGGTTGGGGGTTGAGCCCCCCCAGGAATCCTGGGCCCAGCCTTGTTGGGGCTACGAGAACTCTGCCAGACAGGAGAGTCCTCAAGGGCAGGGAGGCCTCTGGGTCAAGGAAGTGGGAGCGAGGACTCAGATCCTTTCGCTCGCCCACTTCACCGGGGTAGCACAGAAGCCAGGAAAGTTCCTCACAAGAGCGGGACCATTCCCCCGCTTACATAAAGAGTGATTGCCTGCAGACCCCTTCTGGGGCCAACTCCCTGGCTTTATCATAACCCTACCTGTTCCTTCTCAGATGGGCTCTATTCCCAGCCTAATTCCACTCCGATGTGGCCTATCAAGTTAATTGACCCCTTCCTCTTCATTAACCCCTTTCAAGGCTGATGTGGGGTGAACACTCCATCACAATCCCAAATGTTAAAACAAAAGTAACAAAACTCTTCTTTCCTTTCCTAATCGGAGAAACTTGAGTAGTCAGCAGAATTTGTGTGTGTGAGCAACTGTAAGTGCTTCTCTTCTACTACCAGTACCTCAGACTTGTCTCACTTCAGCTTCACTCAATCCTCTTCATTCAGATACTGATCTCAGTTATTGAGGGCAAATATTGATTGTATAATAGCATATCCTACTTTCCATATTCTCTATTCTAATCCTTATGTAGTCTGTTTTACTTGCTTTTCTGTTCCCTGCTGCACATTGAGATGTCCACAATGATTGCCAGGTCTTTTTCCTGAGTTGATACAGTTAATTTAGAAGGTAGTAAGGGATGTGAGTAATTCAAATTATTCCTTCCAATGTACACTTCCTTGCATTTCTCAGCTTTGATTTTCATTAACCATTCTGTTGCCCATTCACCTAGCTTGGGTAGACCCCTCTGACATGCCTCCGCTCTTTTCCACTCTTGACTAACCTAAGCAATTTTGTGTCAGCTACAATTTTTGCCACCTCACTGCTCTTTCCTTTTTCAGTGGTCCTCATACAGAATCGTGTGACATCCTGATATTATTAACCTTTTGCAATGATGAAAACTGACCACATATTCCAACTCTATTTTTGTCTCTTAGCCAGATCCTGAGCCATGACAATATTTTGCCACTCTCACAATGGCTAGTTAGTTTCTTTAGTAGTCTCTTGTAAAGGACTTTGTCAAAGGACCATTGAAAGTATAAGGCCTGGTCTACACACAGATATAATTGTTTTGGTTATGGGTGCAATTTAAAAAAAATTTTTTTTTTTCTGAAATAGTTATATCAGCACAACCCCTCATATGGACACAGTTATACCAGTGTAAAGGTGCCTTATACGGGTATAGCTAATTCCAGTATGGGAAGGGAATAAGTTATACTACTATAACATCGGTATATAGATGAGGGCTAAATTATGTCAAGTTGTTCTCCTTTATCCACTATCTTTTTGACACAAAGAATTCTAACAGATTAGTGAGGCACACTTTTTCTTTGCAGAAAATGTACTGGTTAGTCCCTGTCACATATCTGTAGCAGGTGACAGCTTAAATTCACACAGAAGCTGAAGGTAGAATAGGTGCTAGAACTTGGGGTGCTGCCACACCCCCTGTCTTGAAGTTGTTTCCATTATATACAGGGTTTATAGTTTGATTCAATGGCTCTCAGCACCCCCACTATACTAATTGTTCCAGCACCCCTGGAAGGTAGTGCAGAACTTAGTAGCATGATGCTTGTTAAGAGGGTGTCTGCCAGGAATACATTATACCAGTGCTCCAAAATCTGCACTGGCTATCTGTTGATTTCGAGGAGGAGTTTGTTTAAGGTGGTAGTTTTGACCAACAAAGCTCAAAATTTCCTGGGATCATCCTGCTTAATAGACTGCTTTTCCATTCGCTGCCACAGTTGAGGTTAGCAGGAGTGCTCAAACTGGGACACATTTGGTATATAAGATAAGGCGCTCCTGGCCCTTTGACTTTGAAATTCACTCCCCTTCCACAAATCTGTTGGTCTTTCGGGCAAGCTGCAAAATCATCGTCTTCTTGAGCAGGCCCTTAGGGAGGGATGAGGTGTCTAGCATTTCATTCGGATATGTGAGGGGTAAGAACATTTATATTTGGCCTGTAACATATTTTTGCTAGCTGGTGCTGTTATGAGTGTGAGGAATGTGCTGCTGCTTTCATTTTCATAATGATTTTTGCATGATATTTTTAACTAATCACAAGGGCACATAGAGCCCAGGGCAGGCAGTATTTTATGAGTGCTATTTAAATTCAGATAAAAAATAACATAAAAGTGGGCCCCAGGCTCAAAGGACAGAGCCAGAAATCTATGGCTGGGGATACATGGTGCTGGAGGGAAGACTGCCAAAAATGGAAAACAAAAGTTAAACATATCTGATGAAATGGGAATTGATTTTAATCCTGCTTCTAGATTGCTTTTTGGCCAAATACAAAGAAGCAATTCTGTGTTAGAACAGAATCAGGATTGTCAGATTATATGGTATGAATGTGAAGAGATTCAAAGTATGAGTGAGGTTTTAAATATTGTGTTTCAACAAAACAAAAATGCTTAGACTGCACCTTCTGTCTGAGATTCTGAGTGTTCACAAACTTGGAAAGTGTTTACCCCATTTACAGATAGGAAGAATGAGGCACACAGAAGTTAAGTGACTTGTCAAAGATAACATAACCAGAAGATAACACTGTAAAATCTGGGATTACAAAACAAGTCTCCTGATTCCAAGTATTGTTTTCTTTGGTGATTATATACTTTTAAAGCACTAATTAAGTGCTTGGTGCAGTACAGAACACAAAATGGAGACAGTCTGTACCCTAAAGATTTTACAATCCATTAGGCAGTTCAGAATAAATTGACAATCTACTAGCAAATTTATAGTCCAAAGCCCTGATCCTCCAAACACTTACACACATGAGTAGTTCCACTGAACTCAGGGGGGGACTGCTGAAGTGCCTGCAGAATCTTGTTGTAATTATGTCCCAATCATAAGACCTTAGTGCTTCCATCTTCATAAGAGAGAGATGCCATAAAAAGTACTTGTTAAAATTAATGAAAAACTAGGGAGTCTGCAGATGAGTGGGACTTGGCAGGTCTGCTGAAAGGTTGAGGAAAGACCAAAGCTGCATTCCAGGTGGTGGGAGCGGAGAAGGAATGTTATATTAATTCTCCCTGCAACCACACTGATGTCCAGGAGATTTTTATTGTAGATAAAACAGCAATACTCTGCTACGTAACTCTGTCCTGAAGGGATGTTAAACATTTTTTGCTTCAGTTTAAAAAGTTAAGGGGTATGTTTGTACTGCAGTGAGTGCTAACCAGTGGTGCAAGTAGATTGTAACTCTTATTGGTACAGTACCGACCCCCCAACCTCAAACCCCCCCCCACACACACACACACTTGTTTTACTTGACTAGAGCCCTGTGGAAGCGGATATCTACAGATAAAAATTGGTATCCACTGAACTACAGGGCCCTCCCAGGAACTGCAGAGGTGAAAGGAGCAGAACGTGAGGCCGCCGTTCCTAGGAGCCAGCGCCCTATGCCAGCAGCTCCTCCGGCATGGCTGCGTCTCCCATCTGGGGTCTGTACAGCCCCGCTGGAGTACAGGGCTGGGGGTAGGGCTGAGGGCGTTACACCCGCGTCAAAGGAGCTGGCGGCGCGGGGAGCTGGCTCCTGGGAGTGGCGGTCCCACGTTCTGCTCCTTTTGCCACCCCTGTGCTGACAAAACTCCCAGTATAGACACAGCTATGGTGTTGGAAGAGTGCTTCTGTCAGTGTAACTAATATCATTCAGGGAGGTGGGGTTCCTACACAGACATCCTGGCATAGCTGTTCCTGACATACTATTCCCTTTACTTCCATCAGCCCCTGGGCTTTTTTCATGGGGCACTCTCTAGTCCAAGCCCTGGTCTACACCTAAAACTAAGGTCAACCTAGCAACATCACTCAGGGGTGTGAGAAATTCAGAAAGTTAATTAAGCTGACCTAAGTCTCAGTATAAACACATCTAGGTATTCCGTCGACTAGATACCATCTCTCAAGGGAGAAGATTATGTACAGCAATGGAAACTCTTCTGTCGCTATAGCAAGTGTCTACAGGCACAGCTGCTAGGGCTGGCCTTACCACAAGGCAAACTGAGGCGGCTGCCTCAGGTGCCATACTGTGTGTGTGTGTGTGGGGGGGCGCCACTAGGACCCAGAGTGTAGAAAATTGTCTGCTGCTGGTGCATATGTATTCTCTCTGCTCTAGATGCACAGAGATGGTGGAGTGCTGTGCTGGAGGAAGGAGGGCACAAGAGACATAACAGGCAGGCNTTTTTTTTTTCTGAAATAGTTATATCAGCACAACCCCTCATATGGACACAGTTATACCAGTGTAAAGGTGCCTTATACGGGTATAGCTAATTCCAGTATGGGAAGGGAATAAGTTATACTACTATAACATCGGTATATAGATGAGGGCTAAATTATGTCAAGTTGTTCTCCTTTATCCACTATCTTTTTGACACAAAGAATTCTAACAGATTAGTGAGGCACACTTTTTCTTTGCAGAAAATGTACTGGTTAGTCCCTGTCACATATCTGTAGCAGGTGACAGCTTAAATTCACACAGAAGCTGAAGGTAGAATAGGTGCTAGAACTTGGGGTGCTGCCACACCCCCTGTCTTGAAGTTGTTTCCATTATATACAGGGTTTATAGTTTGATTCAATGGCTCTCAGCACCCCCACTATACTAATTGTTCCAGCACCCCTGGAAGGTAGTGCAGAACTTAGTAGCATGATGCTTGTTAAGAGGGTGTCTGCCAGGAATACATTATACCAGTGCTCCAAAATCTGCACTGGCTATCTGTTGATTTCGAGGAGGAGTTTGTTTAAGGTGGTAGTTTTGACCAACAAAGCTCAAAATTTCCTGGGATCATCCTGCTTAATAGACTGCTTTTCCATTCGCTGCCACAGTTGAGGTTAGCAGGAGTGCTCAAACTGGGACACATTTGGTATATAAGATAAGGCGCTCCTGGCCCTTTGACTTTGAAATTCACTCCCCTTCCACAAATCTGTTGGTCTTTCGGGCAAGCTGCAAAATCATCGTCTTCTTGAGCAGGCCCTTAGGGAGGGATGAGGTGTCTAGCATTTCATTCGGATATGTGAGGGGTAAGAACATTTATATTTGGCCTGTAACATATTTTTGCTAGCTGGTGCTGTTATGAGTGTGAGGAATGTGCTGCTGCTTTCATTTTCATAATGATTTTTGCATGATATTTTTAACTAATCACAAGGGCACATAGAGCCCAGGGCAGGCAGTATTTTATGAGTGCTATTTAAATTCAGATAAAAAATAACATAAAAGTGGGCCCCAGGCTCAAAGGACAGAGCCAGAAATCTATGGCTGGGGATACATGGTGCTGGAGGGAAGACTGCCAAAAATGGAAAACAAAAGTTAAACATATCTGATGAAATGGGAATTGATTTTAATCCTGCTTCTAGATTGCTTTTTGGCCAAATACAAAGAAGCAATTCTGTGTTAGAACAGAATCAGGATTGTCAGATTATATGGTATGAATGTGAAGAGATTCAAAGTATGAGTGAGGTTTTAAATATTGTGTTTCAACAAAACAAAAATGCTTAGACTGCACCTTCTGTCTGAGATTCTGAGTGTTCACAAACTTGGAAAGTGTTTACCCCATTTACAGATAGGAAGAATGAGGCACACAGAAGTTAAGTGACTTGTCAAAGATAACATAACCAGAAGATAACACTGTAAAATCTGGGATTACAAAACAAGTCTCCTGATTCCAAGTATTGTTTTCTTTGGTGATTATATACTTTTAAAGCACTAATTAAGTGCTTGGTGCAGTACAGAACACAAAATGGAGACAGTCTGTACCCTAAAGATTTTACAATCCATTAGGCAGTTCAGAATAAATTGACAATCTACTAGCAAATTTATAGTCCAAAGCCCTGATCCTCCAAACACTTACACACATGAGTAGTTCCACTGAACTCAGGGGGGGACTGCTGAAGTGCCTGCAGAATCTTGTTGTAATTATGTCCCAATCATAAGACCTTAGTGCTTCCATCTTCATAAGAGAGAGATGCCATAAAAAGTACTTGTTAAAATTAATGAAAAACTAGGGAGTCTGCAGATGAGTGGGACTTGGCAGGTCTGCTGAAAGGTTGAGGAAAGACCAAAGCTGCATTCCAGGTGGTGGGAGCGGAGAAGGAATGTTATATTAATTCTCCCTGCAACCACACTGATGTCCAGGAGATTTTTATTGTAGATAAAACAGCAATACTCTGCTACGTAACTCTGTCCTGAAGGGATGTTAAACATTTTTTGCTTCAGTTTAAAAAGTTAAGGGGTATGTTTGTACTGCAGTGAGTGCTAACCAGTGGTGCAAGTAGATTGTAACTCTTATTGGTACAGTACCGACCCCCCAACCTCAAACCCCCCCCCACACACACACACACTTGTTTTACTTGACTAGAGCCCTGTGGAAGCGGATATCTACAGATAAAAATTGGTATCCACTGAACTACAGGGCCCTCCCAGGAACTGCAGAGGTGAAAGGAGCAGAACGTGAGGCCGCCGTTCCTAGGAGCCAGCGCCCTATGCCAGCAGCTCCTCCGGCATGGCTGCGTCTCCCATCTGGGGTCTGTACAGCCCCGCTGGAGTACAGGGCTGGGGGTAGGGCTGAGGGCGTTACACCCGCGTCAAAGGAGCTGGCGGCGCGGGGAGCTGGCTCCTGGGAGTGGCGGTCCCACGTTCTGCTCCTTTTGCCACCCCTGTGCTGACAAAACTCCCAGTATAGACACAGCTATGGTGTTGGAAGAGTGCTTCTGTCAGTGTAACTAATATCATTCAGGGAGGTGGGGTTCCTACACAGACATCCTGGCATAGCTGTTCCTGACATACTATTCCCTTTACTTCCATCAGCCCCTGGGCTTTTTTCATGGGGCACTCTCTAGTCCAAGCCCTGGTCTACACCTAAAACTAAGGTCAACCTAGCAACATCACTCAGGGGTGTGAGAAATTCAGAAAGTTAATTAAGCTGACCTAAGTCTCAGTATAAACACATCTAGGTATTCCGTCGACTAGATACCATCTCTCAAGGGAGAAGATTATGTACAGCAATGGAAACTCTTCTGTCGCTATAGCAAGTGTCTACAGGCACAGCTGCTAGGGCTGGCCTTACCACAAGGCAAACTGAGGCGGCTGCCTCAGGTGCCATACTGTGTGTGTGTGTGGGGGGGGGCGCCACTAGGACCCAGAGTGTAGAAAATTGTCTGCTGCTGGTGCATATGTATTCTCTCTGCTCTAGATGCACAGAGATGGTGGAGTGCTGTGCTGGAGGAAGGAGGGCACAAGAGACATAACAGGCAGGCAGGAGAAAAGGTGAGAGGGAATAACAGAAAGCAGCAGGAGCTGCACGGAGAGAGAGGAGGAGGAGCCTCTTATGTACCTCTCTAGCACCCCCAGGAGCCTGGACCGATTAACACCAGCTTCTCAGGGAGCTTCCTGTTTCATGCTGCTTCCCTGAACCCACTTGAGGAGAACAGGCAGTCAACTGAAGTAATAGGAGCCAGTTAGGCCCTTAAGACGTTGATATCTTCCTTCACTCAGGCCCTGCTACCAGCCTGCTTATTTGTCCCCTTCAATTGAGTGTTGAGAGCCACTATAGCTGGCACAGAACAGCAGTCATGAGTGAAAGAAGAAAACGCCCCTCTGGGGCAGCATTCAGAAAAAGAAAGAAAGCAAAGGAAGCTTTTCTACCTAAGCAGGAAGGAGCTCTCCTGAGATACATAGACACAAATGTTAACGGTGAGCCTTCCGGCCCCAATGAGGATGTGAGTGGTGAGGAGGTGCCTGATCTTCCAGTTAGTCAGAGTGCAGGTGACCTGGCAGCTACTGCAGCAACCATATCTCCATCTCAAATGGATATAACCATGCACATTCCTGAAGAAAAGTGTAGATCAGATAAGAGTGTGGTGGAGGCGCAAGAAACAGCTGCTGCTGAATTTAGTTCCTTAAGTCTAGATGATCCAGGACTATGGACCCACTTGAGCAGTAGCCTGAGGGACTTCCTTGTACTGCATGGGCCACAGCAAGTGAAAAACTTCATGTTCCCCAAAGACGATGAAAATAGAAGTTTCCATCCAACACATTACTGGTGTGAAATCCCCAATGGTGACCAAGTGGAGAGGCCATGGCTTATATACTCAAAAACCCAAAATGCTGCATACTGTTTTTGTTGCAAACTCTTCCAGTCTGATGTTCCAGCCAGATTGGGTTCTACAGAAACAAAGGACTGGAAAAATCTGGGTAGAAATGTGGCATGCCATGAGAAGGCAGCAAATCACCAGAGAGCATTCCATAGGTGGAAAGAGCTTGAGATGAGTGTGACGGGTTGGATCACAGAAATCCTCTTGGGAGCTGCCACCTGATGTGCCAAGACTACTTCTACCCCTGCTTTCCCTGCCAGCTCAGGACTCCAGCACCCTGTCTTGCTGAGCCAGACACTCCCGTCTGCTCCAACACAGACCCAGGGTCTGAATTATTTGACCCAAAGCTGCAGGTTTACCTGAAAGCAGTTAACAGAAGTGTTCCTGTCTTTAACACTCAGATGCCCAACTCCCAATGGGGTCTAAACCCAAATAAATCCATTTTACTCATAAAGTGTTTGCCCTCTATAACACTGACAGAGATATATGCACAGTTGTTTGCTCCCCCAGGTATTAATACATACTCTGAGTTAATTAATAAGTAAAAAGTGATTTTATTAAATACAGAAAGTAGCATTTAAGTGGTTCCAAGTAGTAACAGACAGAACAAAGTAAGTCACCAAGCAAAATAAAATAAAATGCACAAATCTATATCTAATCAAACTGAATACAGATAAGATCCTCACCAGTTCCAGAATGCTTCCTTTTACAGACTAATATCCTTTTAGCCTGGGTCCAGCAATCACTCACACCCCTTGCAGTCACTGCCCTTTGTTTCAGTTTCTTCCAAGTACCCTGGAGGGTGGAGAGGCTCTCTCTTTAGCCAGCTGAAGACAAAATGGAGGGATCTCCCAGGGGTTTAAATAGACTTTCTCTTGTGGGTGGAGACCCCCTCCTCACTCCTATGCAAAGTCCAGCTCCAAGATGGAGTTTAGGAGTCACCTGGGCAAGTCACATGTCCATGCATGACTCACAGTTTTTACAGGTAGCATCCATTGTTTACATGCTACCTTGAACGTCCTCAAGTAGAAGTCTTATGTGGATTGGAGCATTCCAAGATCCATTGTCCTTTAAGTGTTTCTTGATTAGGTACTTAATTTCAACATTCCTTTCTCCAGGAACTAACCAAATGCTCTACTAAGGTTATTTAGAAATCAAGCCAGTACACAGCCAACATTCATAACATTCATAACTTTGAATACAAAAATGATACATGCATACAAATAGGATTAATACATTCAGTAAATCATAACCTTTGAGATATGTTACATGGCATATGTAGCATAAAACACATTCTAAGCATATTTCCATAAAGCCTTATGGGAGGTACCGTCACAATGAGACTAAGGTTAAAGGCCACCATAGATGATCAGCATCAAGAGCTGATTGCATCAGAGTCTCTTTACTGGCAAAATGTTCTGAAAAGGCTCACTGCCATTGTGAGAATGCTTGCTATCCAAAACCTAGCACTGCGTGGCACTTCAGATCAGCTGTATGTGCCAAACAATGGAAACGTCCTTAACATTGTGGAGCTGATGGCTGAGTTTTAGATGCTCCTGGAGTACAGCATCAGAGTCACCACCCCAGAAATGTACACACACCACTACCTTGGAAAAACAATTCAAAATGAGATCATACAGTTACTGGCAACAAAAGTTCAACAGAAGATTGTGGCAGAGCTGAAGTCAGCAAGATATTAGAGTAACTCCTCACTTAACGTTGTAGTTATGTTCCTGAAAAATGTGACTTTAAGCGAAACGATGTTAAGCAAATCCAATTTCCCCATAAGAATTAATGTAAATGAGGGGGTTAGGTTCCAGGGAAATTTTTTTCACCAGACAAAAGACTATATTATATATACATACACCCACAGTATAAGTTTGAAACAAACAATTTAATACTGGTACACAGTGATGATGATTGTGAAGCTTGGTTGAGGTGGAGGAGTCAGAGGGTGGAATATTTCCCTTACTGCTAAATGATGAACTAGCAATGGGCTGAGCCCTCAAGGGTTAACTCTCTCTCTACACAAGGCAGCAGGAAGGGAGGGAGATATGCGCATTTCCCCTTTAAGTACACTGCCTTGTTAATTAGATCAGCTTGCCGAGACTCCGTCTTGAGCCCTGGTGTGTCCCCCCTGCCCTATGGAAGATGGGGTAAGCAGTGTGCAGGAGCAGGAGAGAGGGGGACACCCTGACATTAGCCCTCCCTCTTCCTTCCCTCCCCCCTGCACAGCAAGCAGGAGTCTCGGGGAGCAGCTCCAAGGCAGAGGGCAGGAGCAGCACATGGCAGTGGGGAGAGGGACACAGCTGAATTGCAGGCAGCTGCTGCACATAAGAACATAACATAAGAACAGCCGTACCGGGTCAGACCAAAGGTCCATCTAGCCCAGTATCCTGTCTACCAACAGTGGCCAATGCCAGGTGCCCCAGAGGGAGTGAACCTAACAGGCAATGATCAAGTGATCTCTCTCCTGCCATCCATCTCCACCCTCTGACAAACAGCGGCTAGGGACACCATTCCTTACCCATCCTGGCTAATAGCTATTAATGGACTTAACCACAATGAATTTATCCAGTTCTTTTTTAAACGCTGTTATAGTCCCAGCCCAGGGAACTTAGGGGAACAGGGAGCTGATAGGGGGCTGCTGGTCCGCCTTGGTTCCAAGCCCCCACCAGCTAGCTGCAATGGGCTGCTCTTCCTGCAAGCAGTAGACAAAGCTGGCAGCTGCCAAACGACGTTAGAAGGGAGCATTACACAACTTTAAATGAGCGTGTTCCCTAATTGATCAGCAACGTAACAATGAAACAACGTTAACTGGGACGACTTTAAGTGAGGAGTTACTGTACTCTGTTATTCTGGACTGCACACCTGACATCAGCCATACAGAACAAATGACTTTAATGGTGTGTTTTGTAACAACAACAGAATCTAGTGAAAATGTCCCTGCAATGGTGACTGTCAGAGCATTTTCTAGAATTTATTGACATTGATGATACTACAGGAGCTGGTATGACAAATGTGCTTCTTAAAAAGCTGGAAGATACGGGAATTGCGATAGCTGACATGAGAGGTCAGGGCTACAATAATGGTGCCAACATGAGAGGAAAGAACAGAGGAGTGCAGACACGGATCCGAGAGTTAAACCCTCAAGCTTTTTTTGTCCCATGCAGTTCTCATTCATTGAACTTGGTGGTCAGTGATGCAGCATCAGCTTCTAGTGAGACCGCTGAATTTTTTAATGCAATTCAAAGCATCTATGTATTTTTCTCTGCGCATCAACTCATCGATGGCAAATTTTGAAGCAACATCTGGGAACATCCTCTCTGACACTGAAACCACTGAGTGCCACATGATGGGAAAGTCGAGTGGAGGCGATAAAGCCTATCAAACACCAAATTAGGAAGATAGATGATGCCATAGTTGCCATTATGGAGGATAATGCTATGAAAGGAACTGTTCGTGGGAGAACAGTGGCAGAGGGAAATGGAATCACCAGAAACATACATAAACTCAAATTTCTGTGTGGCTTAGTGTTATGGTATGACATACTGTTTGAAATAAATGTTGTAAGCAAGAGACTCCAAGGTGTTGATCTTGATATATCTGGAGCAATGGAACAACTGGACAAAGCAAAGTCATACCTACAGTCTTACCGGTCAGATGGGCGATTTCAAAACGTTCTGAAGATGCACAGAAGTTGGCAGAGGAACTTCACACTGAAGCTATTTTCCCACCCATTCAAGAATACAAGAGTCACCGAAGAAGACGACACTTTGATTATGAGGCACGGGATAATCCCATAAGAGACCCCAAACAACAATTCAAAGTTGAATTCTTTAACCAGGTGCTAGATTGTGCAATACAGTAAGTTGAACATTTCATGCAGCTCAAGGAACACAGCAGTATATTTGGGATGTTGTATGATATTCCAAAACTCCTCACTATACCTGAAGAAGACCTAGACCAGCAATGCAGGGCACTAGAGACAGTGACACATGATGACATGCGTGATATTGATGCAAGTGATTTAGATCAGTGCTTCTCAAAGCCGGTCCGCCGCTTGTTCAGGGAAAGCCCCTGGTGGTCCAGGCCAGTTTGTTTACCTGCCGCGTCCGCAGGTTCGGCCAATCGCGGCTCCCCCTGGCTGCGGTCCGCTTCCTCCAGACCAATGGGGGCTGTGGAAAGCAGCACGGGCCAAAGGATGTGCTGGCCGCCCTTCCCACAGCCCCCATTGGCCTGGAGCGGCGAACTGCGGCTAGTGGGAGCCGCGATCGGCCGAACCTGCGGACGCGGCAGGTAAACAAACCGGCCCGGACCACCAGGGGCTTTCCTTGAACAAGCGGCGGACCAGCTTTGAGAAGCACTGATTTAGATGATGAACTGAAAGCCTTTCAAGATACATTTCAGCAGGATCAACTCCAAAGGCTGTTCTGGAATATATGTGCACAAATAAGATGACCACCCTCTTTCCAAATGCTTTTGTTGCTCTGCGCATACTTTAACACTTCCTGTAACAGTTGCCAGTGGAGAACGCAGCTTCTCCAAGCTGAAGTTAATAAAAACACACCTACGCTCCACAATGACACAGCAGAGGCTGGTCGGCCTTGCAACCATCTCAATAGAGCATGAGCTGGCCCAGACTGTGGACCTTCAGGAAGCCGTTAAAATCTTTGCAACCAAGAAGGCACGGAAAGCACCACTTTGGCATTTTTATCAGTTTGAATAATCAGTGTTTACTATGCAGACAAGAAAAGTTACATTTGCTGTTCAGGTGTTTGAAAGTTGTGTTACTTAAAATTTTTGAACAAGGCATTTTAAGTTGTTAGTTCTTCTTTATTGGGGTAGGTAGCAGAGCAGTACCATGAGAGGAGTAGAACAGGAAGAAGGCAGAATTGAGACCTTTCAAAGTTTTGGCCCAAGCGAGGGGGCATGGGAGCATCATTTGAGCTCCCCGCTTCAGGTGCCAAAATGTTGTGGGCCGGCCCTGACAGCTGCAGCGCCATTGCTATGTCGCTGTAGTGTCTGTAATACCCCAGTGTTTCTTGCCTTGCATTGCATAGTCTGGAAAAGTGGGCTTGGGCATTGTGATGGGGGTATATAAACCCCACACTAGCATGGAAGGGATAAGGAACTGCTTTTGGGCTGGAATGGCCCTGCCCCTCCATACCTGCAGATCACGCCAGCACTGGAGGAAAAGTTAAAATCAAGGGAACTCCTCTCAGACCCAAGCAACCCTAGGAAGGGAACAAACAGTTGAGACTCTTCTGCCCTGAAGAGAAGACTGGCAGCTTGCAGAGCCCCTGCCCTCACAGAAGGAAAGTGCAGGACCCCTGAGCTGAAGGGGAAAGAGAACATAATGCCTCTATATAAATACATGGTACACCCACTTCTTGAATACTATGTGCAGATCTGGTTGCCCCATCTCAAAAAAGATATTAGAATTGGAAAAGTACAGAGAAGGGCAACAAAAATAATTAGGGGTATGAAACAGCTTCCATATGAGGCAAGATTAAAAAGCCTTTTCAGATTGGGAAAGAGACAACAAAGAGGGGATATGATAGCAGTCTATAAAATCTTGACTGGTGTGAAGAAAGTGAATAAGGAAATGTTGTTTTTCCTCCTTCATGTAACACAAGAACTAGGGGTCACCAAATGAAATTAATAGGCAGCATGTTTAAAACAAAGAAAAGGAAGTACTTCTTCACACAATTCACAGTCAACCTGTGGAACTCATTGCCAGAGGATATTGTGAAGGCCAAACTATAATAGGATTAAAAAAAGAACTAGATAAGTTCATGGATGATAGGTCCATCAATGGCTATTAGCCAGGATGGGCAGAGATGCAACACCATACTCTGAGTGACCCTAGCCTCTGTTTGCCAGAAGCTGGGAGTGGACGACCGGGGATGGATCACTTGATGATTACCTGTTCTATTCATTCCCTCTGCAGCACCTGGCATTGGCCACTGTTGCAAGACAGGATACTGGGCTAGATGGACCATTGGTCTGACCCAGTATGGCTGTTTGTATGATACTTACACTGGAACCCCAGGGAACTCTGGAGTGGACGGTGATACTCCAAGGGCCTTTCTGAAGTAGGACAGGCACATATCCTGGAGAGAGCTGCTTACCGGTTTTCTTTTCCATTCTTTTGTTTAACCCCATTTACTGACTGCTAGCAGTTCTGTGATTCTGCCTGGGATCCTGGGAGGGGATGAGACTCCAGAGGCCTGCTAGAAAGACACCCTGTAACATCTGCTAGGGTGGGGGATAATTGGACTCACATGTGTGCTCCCCTTGTAGCTCCTCAAGGGGGCGCTCTACCACAGACAGGTTTGTGACTTGCATTAACTCCTTTTGTGCAGCTGCTCTGCAAAACAGGAATTTTAGAAAAGGTTTGACTGCCCATTCAGACAAAGGAGAGTGCTTGAACACATACAATCCCCTCAACCAGGGCCGGCGCAACCCATTAGGCGACCTAGGCGGTTGCCTAGGGCGCTAACATTTGGGGGGCGGCAACGGTATTTCGGGGGCGGGACCTTCCGCCGCCTAGGGCGGCAAAAAGGCTGGTGGCGCTCCTGCCCTCAACCACTGTCTGGGCATGGTACTGCATTGGGTAATTTTAATTCTTTCTCTGTCTGATGAGTTTGGTCCTGAGTCAATGATGACTTATAACCTTCATGACAGTAGCAACTCTGGTCATAACAATAGATACAATAAAGTTTGTTTATATAAAAGATAAATTATCAGCCCATCGATTAACTCAGATTTTCATGCCTACATTGCTTTTCTTTCAGAGATTCATGTATTACATTTAAATGAATAAAAGCTTTCATTTAGCTGGGCTGTCTGTGTGTCCTTTTTACACGTACACTAATTTCATTATAGTTATTTTTCAGAAGAGTAGGTTAGATTTAAAATGTAAGGAGCAAAACAAAATCCCAGGGTACAAGCAAACCCAGCCTAGTAATGACTTAGTTTCTCTTAAATCACAGGGATGATTCTGAGCTGGTCTCTATCCAAACAAACCATCAAATATCATATCCTCTAATTTGGATATACCACTTAGACAAAAATATAAAAAAAACCTCTAAATCTAATTTATTACTCACAGTATAACTATAACTGCTTTGGCCAAACCACTATAAAACAGTAGCCTATGACTCTACAACAGTGATGTTACATAATTTTATCAAACTAAAATCTCTAAGTACAGTAATATTGTATATTATACCATAGTATAGATTAGCAATTTCTAAGGTGCTTCTGACCCCAAATTACCTGCTGTTATTCAGTGCAATAAAGAACAATTAGAAACTGAAATACTAAGAAGTTAATGTCTTAACATTACTAGTGTATAGATGCATCAAAGGTACGTATTGTGCAAAAGTGTGTATATATAAAGGAAAACACATCACAAGACTCCCCCCGCACATTCTGTCCTTTTCTATCTACTTTGTTTATTTTTTATGGTGTTGTAAGAGAAGTGTTGAGTGTGACTTTGCATTCAGATATTCAGAAAATTGCAGTTACTCTATTAATACTTTATGGCATCTTTTATGCAAAAGATCCCAAAGTGCTTTACAGAAAGTGTGTACAGGAATGAATTAATCTATAATTGAAATGCAGCTACCTCTGGGGAAGAAACACAGCAGCTATTCTATGCCAGAAATTTACTTAACTATTACTTTGAAAAGAAGTGAAGAATATCATATCAAGTTGAAAGCACAATGAAAATATAAGTAGACAGATTGTAAATATTGGTATCTGATTTAGAATTTAACCAGAACATTGACATGTCCTGCAGAATGTGGGATTTTTCAGAGAAAAGTTAACATGATATACAAGTAACCTCAGATTTATCAGGTTTTAAGAAAATATTCAAAACCAACAGATGGTTACATTGCTCTAACATACACAAGCTTTTAAATCTTGAGGTTAGATACTCCATGAAGGGGATGAGTTATTTCCTAAGCATGCTCACAGATCTTTATTGCTTATGCAGGATGCTGATAAGAAACCTCAGATTACTCATTGCAAAACTCTTACATTCCTAACATAAAGGTCTGTGCATGATGGAAGACTAATACATGAAGACAAACGTGGAGTAAGATTATTTTATTTTCAATCATTAGTGCAAGCGTTATAAAGGATGTGTTATGCAAGGCCCTGGGACATGCTTTCACTCTTGTTCATGGATTCATAGTACCAGACTCTCAGCTGGCGTAAATTGGTGTGGCTCCACTGAAATCAATGAAGCCATGCAGATTAATACCAGTTGAGGAGTTGATCCATAGATTTTTAAGGCCAGAAGGGTCCATTATGATCTAATTTTACCTGTTGCATAAAACAGAATTTTACCTAGTGATTTCTGCATCTAGCCCAAGAAATTGTGGTTGAACTAGAGTGTATATTTCATAAATATTTATATTTTACAAAGATTTAGTCTTAACTTAACAAATCCACATATTGAAGAATTTACCTCATCCCTTAGTAATCTATTCCAATGCTTAATTATCTTCAGTGTTAAAAATTTACATCTTATCTCTAGTTTGAACTTTGCTGACTTCAGCTTCCACTGTTGGACCTTGCTATGCCTAGGTGTGTTAGATTAAGGAGCCCTTTTAATATCTGATATCTTCCCTCTTTGTAGGTTGTGAACAAGTTGACTCTTAACCTTCCCTTCGCTAAACTAAATAGATTAATCTCTTTTAAATAGATTAGTCTCTCACTGTAGGTGTGTTTTCCAGACTGCGAAAATTTCTTATAGCTCTTTTTTGATCCTTCTCCAATTTGTGAACATCTTTTTTAAAATGTGGACATTATCCTTGGATACAATATTGCATTCGTGGTCTCATGAATGCCATATACAAAAATAATTGGAGTCCCAGAGTTTAAGGCCAGAAGGATCACCAGACCATATAGTCTGATCTCCTGTATATCATAGGCCACTGACACCACCAAGCACCCACACACTAAACCCAACAAGCCCATCTTCCACTCCTGCTTGATATTCACTTGTCTATACATCAAGGGATTATGTTTTTGCCACAGCATCACCCTGGGAACTGATGTTCATCTGGTTATCAAAGTCCTTTTTGGAGTCACTGCTTTCCAGGATGCAGTCCCCCCCTTTTGTAAGTATGGCCTGTGTTCTTTGTTCTTCTATGATTTATCTTACATTTGGTTGTATTAAGAAGCATGTTGATTGACTGCACCCATCTTACCATATGATCCAACCTGCTCTGTATCAGTGATCCTATCCTTGACATAATTTATCACCCCACCAATCTTTGTGTCATCTACAAACTTATCAGTAATGATTTTGTATTTTTCCAGTTCATTGATAAAAATATTGAATAGCTTCCTCTGCCTCCATTAAAAAAACGGTTTTTTGGGGGTTTTGGGTTTTTTTTTTGCTATGTGCACCCATGCCTTTTTAAATCTTTGAAAAACATGCTTGAAACTTATCATTTGTCCCACCAAATAATAAATAGGCATTATGGCATTAAGTTTTGGGAAGGTATCTAATGGGATAATCGTAGGATTTGTATAAGGTCCCATCTTATTCAATATCTTCACTAATTACAATGAAGAAAAGTCAAAAGCACATTAATTAAATTTGAGGATGACTCTAAATTAGGAGATGTGGCAAACACCAGGGAAGATGTACCCTAGGAATAGTAAAGAAAGAGAGCTAGAGAGAGTAAAAAAAAATGGGCAGAAAGTAACAATGAGATTCAACATGGAAAAATATAAACTAATACAACTAGAGAAAAATAATCTGAAATCTAGATATTCAATGAGAGATTCTTAGGCCATGTCTACACTACAAACTTTGGTCGATGCAGGTTACATCAGCATAGAGCCACCACAGTGAGTATGCATACTTGGCTCCTTGCACTAGCGCTGCATGTACTCACTAGGAGTGCCTGAGACCTTGCACAGTGAGGTGCACCATGGGTAGGTTTCCCAGTGTGCAACTTGCCATTGTTGAGTGCACTGTCTTTTGCATGATGGGGCAGGGATCACAGGGAGTGAGAGACCAAGTTCCTATCACACACCTTTTTCCATCCCATAATGCCATCCCTATGCCATAATTTTCATGCCTTTAAATTAAAATCCCATAAACCCGCTTGGCACTTGTGTCTGCCATCTCTGACAGAAGCATGGAGCCTGTAAAGCTCCGTGCTATTGTCATGAGTGTTGCAAACACAGGATGTACGATCCCCCCGTTTCCTGTTGGGGCTCCTGGGCCTTTCTTCTGTCCACTCTTTCTTCCTTCATACAGTCTGAAATATTCATCCTCCAGGCCCTCCGTTCATGGCCCAGTACAGCACTGGCTTGAAGGGTCTCACTGTACATGTCATCCCGAGTCCTCTTCTTTCCCCTCCTTACCTGGCTCAGGCATTCCATGAGTGTGGAAGGGGAACCCCTCAAGGCCACAATGGAGCAGCTACAGATAAAACACAGAGGTACCATTATCAGTACAGTCACAGCGAAAGTCAAGTTTCAGAACTCCCTTCCCTTTGACCCCCATGTGGAGGAAATAGAGAAAATGGACTCCTGTGTCAGTTGGTGTGAACTCTGACACTGTAGTAACTGTTATCTGGAGACAACAGCAACAGTCCAATGTAAGAACACCCTTTGGTGCACTGGTGTCATACACGGCGCAGTATGATCTCATACCTAGATGGCAGTATACTGAATTTGGGTAAGACTAATAACCAACATGTGGGACAATATTATGTTTATAGCCTGGACTAACGGTGTCAGTATAGTGTGTCAATTTATATGTTGAAAAAAATATATTCCTGGTGGAGAGGGTCAGTACTGTGTAGTGATCAACCATCAAAGGTATTTTTATGGTCAATTGAAGTGCGAGATCTCAAATTCAAAATTTCTATTACACCAAAAAGGCATATATATAGATTGATCATATGGCAATGTCCCCTGTACCTGTTATCTTCACTATATTGTGGTGTATGCATCAGAAAATCAGGGCTTTAAGCAAAAGGTATCAAGTACTACCCCACATATTTCCTGTGGGAAATCAATCCCAAATTATATATGCACCAAAAGAACCATTCAACCTCAGGTAATCACTCAAGCTCAGGTAACAATACAAAGAACTGAATAATTATGTTTTCATTTGGCCTGCAATTACAGCAAAGGTATAGCAGGTACCAGAACACACTTATGCAACTAGTCATCCCAGACAGTTAATCACAGCCTAACAAATTTCTTAGCCTTCTCATGGAAATCTAGTAAGGCCCTAAATGTATGTGATAGGGTTTATTAATAATCACCTTATCAAGGGGGCGGTGGGACTTGTAGCCTATACATAAGGCATAAGTATAAGTTAAAGTAGTAATGCAATGAGCCTACAATCTCAAGACCTGTAAGATAATAGCTGAGCTAAACTAATCAAGGCATAAGGCCCAGAAAGCCTTAGCATAAGTAGCTATCAAAGAGGAACCCTAGATCATAAGGTATCACAGTATAGACAGCTGCTAAGCTGCTGACAGGTAACCACAAGATGCTAGTTTATGCCAGTTTGAGATATTTTAAAGTTAGGAAAATCAGCAGATGTCCAACCACAAAGATGCTATGGTAACTAATTGATGTTTATGCTAATAAGCTTGAGGTAAAAGGATTAGTAACCTATGGGAGAATGGCACCCCAACATTAATAGGGTGAGGAAATACAAATAAGGAAAAGGGGAGACACCTCTACTGAATATGCATTAGGCATAGTGGTGTCAGCTAACACATTATAAAAGTTATAGCCTGGTCTGTGTGCCTTGGGAGATGCCAGGATGATGACCACTGGTTGATGGTAATGGTGAGTCTGATGATGAGGAAGATAATGACTAACACTTCAAGTTGTTTTGCAAGGGATGGTGTGAGTATATGGATGCTCAGATGCACATTCTATATTATCTCTATCTAATAATCTCTATCCTGCTGTGTTGGAGTGTTTTCAACTTTGCTAACTGTGTTAATAAAACTTTTACGAATACAGAGGGTTTTTCCTAGGTGTGAGTGTTGCAACCGGTGCACATTGGGGTTCCCAACTGAACAGTAATTTTAATAATACTGGGCCTGATTTTGGGACAAGAACCTGTCAAATCTCAGAGTGCTAACTGGGATCTTAAGTCATCAATATAATTAATATACAACCAATAGATCAGGCAACTCTCCCCTAAAGTTTTAAACAAGATACAGGGCTGGTCCACACTAGGGGCGGGATCGAACTAAGCTACTTCGACTTCAGCTACGCTATTCGCGTAGCTGAAGTCGAAGTAGCTTAGTTCGAATTTGGCGCGCTTACCTCGCGTCCGCGCGGCGCCGCGATCGAAGTTCGCGGCTCCCACGTCGACTCCGGTAACTCCGCTCACCCTGCAGGAGTACCGGAGTTCGAAGTAGCGCATTCGGGGATCGACTTATCGCGTCCAGACAAGACGCGATAATTCGATCCCCGATACTTCGATGGCTACCCGCCGATTTCGGCGGGTAGTGTAGACGGGGCCACAGTAACTCCTCATTTAACATGGTCCCGCTTAACCTTGTTTCAATGTTACGTGGCTGCTCAATTAGGGAACATGCTCGTTTAAAGTTGTGCAATGCTCCCTTATAACGTCGTTTTGGCTGCCTGCTTGTAAGATTCTGTGGAAGAGCAGCGACTTTACAAGAGAGCATTGCACAAGTTCCTTTTCTCCGCCTCCTCCCCAGTGCTTCCCCCACCGCCAAACAGCTTAGGACTTTCTGGGAGGGAGGGGGAGGAGCAGGGAAGCACCATGTCTCCACTCCTCCCCCCTCCCTCCCAGCACTTCATGCTTAGGACTTTCTGGGAGGGAGGGGCAGTACCGGGGAAGCGCTGCATCTCCGCTCCTCCCCCTCCCTCCCAGAAAGTCCTAAGCGCCACCAAACAGCTGTTTGGCGGCGCTTAGGACTTTGGGGGCGACGGATGTGGCGTGCTCCGGAGAGGAGGTGGAGTGGAGATGGGAAGAGGTGGGCCTGGAGTGGAGCGGGGACAGGAAGAGGCGGGCCTGGAGTATTCCTGGCAAAGTCCGAGCCTGTTTTTCTCCAGGGAAGCTGCCGCTGCAGCTGCAAAGGTGCTTCCTAGCATCCTTGCCTGCAGCAGGCTGTGCCTGTGTGGGGTAAGCCAGGGGCACTTCCCAACCACAGTACAGTACAGTACTGTACAGTATATAATGCCTTTTGTCTGCCCCAAACATTTTTTCCTTGGAACCTAACCCCCCGCATTTACATTAAATCTTATGGGAAAATTGGATTCGTTTAACATCGTTTCACTTAAAGTTGCATTTTTCAGGAACATAACTACAATGTTAAGTGAGGAGTTACTGTATGCTTATTGACACTTCAGTTTCAGAGCGCTTGTGCACAGCACTGCTCTCCAGTCCCAGCCATGGGGAGTATGGCTTGCCAGAAGTGAGGGGGTGGAGAAATGAGAAGGGAATTGTTCGGTTGCATGAAACAATAGGAGTATAGGGCAATAGCAATATGAGTATAGGCACTAACACTATTTCCCACAGGTGGTGGTGATTTTAGATCAGAGGTGGGGCAAACTTTTTGACCTGAGGGCCACATCGGGTTTGGTAAATTGTATGGAGGGCCGGTTAGGGGAGGGGGTCGTGGCCTGGCCTCCCCCCCGAGGACTCCTGCCCCATTCAACCCCCCCTGTTCCCTGACGGCCCCTGCCCCATCCACACATCCCTGCTCCCTGTCCCCTGACCGCCCCCGGACTCCCGCCGCCCCATCCAACCCCTCCTCTCATTCCTGATGCCCCCCCCGGGACCCCTGCCCCATCCAACCACCCCTTCTCCTGTCCCCTGACTGCCCCCTTTTCTCCCCCGACCCCTATCCACACCCCTGCCCCCTGACCACCACCCCGAACTCTCCTGCCCTCTATCCAACCCCCCCGCTCCCTGCCCCCTTACCGCGCTGCCTGGAGCACCAGTGGCTGGCAGCGCTACAGCCACGCCGCCTGGCTGGAGCCAGGCCATGCTGCTGCCGCCACCACGCAGCACAGAGACTGGGTCAGGCTGGGCTGGAGCTCACAGCCCTGCTGCCCAGAGCATTGCGACGGCGGCGGAGCGAGTAAGCTGAGGCTGCGGGGGAGGGGCCGGGGCTAGCCTCCCGGGGCAGGAGCTCGTGGGCCAGGCAGGACAGTCCCACGGGCCGTACTTTGCCCACCTCTGTTTTAGATGATACCTCATTCCTCAGGGTAACAAAGGCAATGAGAGCACAGCTGTTGCTGGAGTCCAGAAGCCATTCAGGCCTGTATGCTGCTAGCCTGTTTACTGCAGTAGAGCCTGCCCAGGAAGAAATAAGGCTGTCATCCTTAGAAACTTTCAGAAGAGGATTGCAGAGTACCTCCGTGGAAGTTTCATTGACATCTCTCAGGAGGATTCAAAGGACATCCATGGGTACATAAACAAATTGCTCCACATTCCAGGCTCCAGCCTAACTCTAAGGGAATGAAAAGCAGGTAACAACCTCTCTGTTGTAATGTGACCTCTTCTAGTACTAGTAAATTAGTGAAAAGTCAATAGCTGTGTCCTACTACACTGGAGTCTGGCACCTTCAGTACATTAAATACTAATGGGAAATGTATTCACGCACTTACCCAAGATTCCTTCCCTGCATCTGGCTAGCCCATGCTTGACTGCTGGGACCAGCTGGACTGTGGTCAAGCTTCAAACAGGTTCTGGCTTGCGGCATAGCTGGACCTCCTTGGTTGCATGTCTCCCATCATCCTTCTCCTTCTTGCTGTTCATGGCAGGGCTCTGTGGCTTGGGCTTCTGGGAGGTATCCTTGGTGGTCTGTAGGGTACTAGTGGTAAAAGCAGCAGGTCTGTATCTCAGCACTGGATTAATGGCTGGCCTCCCTGGTCTTCTGGCATGCCTGCCTTAATTCCTTCATTTTCACACGGCATGGCTGCTGATCCCAGTCATACCCCTTCACTTGCATCCCCCAGGCAATCTGCTTGTAGATGTCGATGTTTCTATGACTGCTTCGTAGCTGTGCCCAGCGGCGGCTCCAGGCACCAGCGCTCCAAGCGTGTGCCTGGGGCGGCAAGCTGCGGGGGACGCCCTGCCGGTCCCTGCGAGGGCGGCAGTCAGGCAGCCTTCGGCGGCTTGCCTGCGGGAGGTCCGCCGGTCCCACGGATTCGACGGCAATTCGGCGGCGGATATGCCGAAGCCATGGGACCAGTGGACCTCCTGCAGGCATGCCACCGAAGGCAGCCTGCCTGCCGTGCTTGGGGCGGCAAAAAAGCTAGAGCCTCCCCTGGCTGTGCCTGCACAGCCTCTTCTCCCAACATTCCCAGGAGATTCAATACCCCTGTCTACTCCAGGCAGGAGTGCATCTGGAGCATGTAGCTGGCCTGATCAGGTTGGCAGTTGCGCACAACAGGGGAGAGCTGCTAGGTGTGCTTGCCAAGCTGGGCAATCAGGAAAAGGCTTCCAGTCTCAGTGACCGCTAGGCAGTGGATTTCACAATTGAGACCAGAGTGGTCTGGTCAGTGTTGGGCATTGTGGGACAGTTGCTGAAGGACTGTTAGGATCAACATAGGTCATACTCTTGCTTGCATCCGAAGAAGTGGGTATTCACCCACGAAAGCTCATGCTGCAAAACCTCTGTTAGTCTATAAGGTGCCACAGGATTCTTTGCTGCTTTTACAGATCCAGACTAACACAGCTACCCCTCTGATAGGTCATACAGTGTCTACATTTGCATTGTGTTGACCTCAGTATGTCAACCATGGGTCAATGCCGTTTGGAGAGGTGGTCTTACGGCATTGCTGTAATGGGGTACTGTAATGTTGGTGGGAGACACATTTAAGTGTAGACACATGCACAATTAAGTTAATGCAAGGCATCTTACATCAACCCAGCTTTGTAGTGTAGACCAGGCCTTAGAAAGCAACAGTTATGCTGAGACTTATATGTAACTTTGTAAAATGATGTGGGAGCAAAATAGGCTAATGCAGTTTTGGCGTATACATGAAGAGGTATCACAGTCATGCAGTAATAGTCTCTCTCCCTGTTTGGATTTGGGGTCTCTACACATGAAATTTAAGTTCAGTCTGGGCACTACAATAACAGCAAATGCTGGATGGAGAGGGAAAAGCTTAGCTGGCTTTCACATACTTTTCTCCCACTAGGATCCCTGCCTCAGTTAGTGCACAGGATGGATGCACATTGGGTCAGAATTAAGGTTGCCTGGGTAACCATATAGCTGGCATTTCCTAGCTTTTGAATGCATTACTTTACAACCTAAATAATGTTCTTTTAACATAGCTTTTTATGTTTTGTATACATGTGGTTTGCCTAACAATGGATATATAAGGAGAAGGGAAAATGATACATCTACAAA
This sequence comes from Platysternon megacephalum, assembly GCA_003942145.1. Classification (NCBI taxonomy): domain Eukaryota; kingdom Metazoa; phylum Chordata; order Testudines; family Platysternidae; genus Platysternon; species Platysternon megacephalum. The sequence continues at coordinate 3,750,411 of QXTE01000110.1, read as the reverse complement.
TATTTCAAAGATTAAAAGGTAAGGGATTGCCTTAGGATTTTGCTTTCAGTATGAAGAAGCTGAGCCGTTTTAGTGGGCAAAAGAGAATTGCCCTGCAAAAGTGTACTAGGTTGAGTTACTACTCTGCAAGAAAGGGAAAAATGCTTATCCATGATGATTACCTGGGAAGACTATTAAGGCACTCTCCAGAGGGAGCAGGGAGGCTGTTTAATATCTGGTGCATGTGGAGTTCTACCTCTGGTAACCTTTCCTCAGTGTGTTGCCAGAGACAAACAAATACTTTGAGAAAGATTTTGTAACCGTGAACCAGACATAGCAGAGTTTTCTTTTAGATCAATTAAGTCAGCCTGCTTTACAGAGTTTGACCAAAGCCATCTTTATTTTTTAAAGAAGATTGGGTCTGTAAGAGGGAGAAAATCTCAGGGTTACATTGTACCCCAGGCTGCACAGCCATTTAGGGGCATAAGACCTCCCCCAACACCTCTGAGTGGCCACCTGCACTTGGAACTGGGCATGTACTAGTAAACAGGTACTGTGTTCCTACTCCCCTTAAGTAGGTGAGGGGGTGGGAAGAGGGTAGAGCTGTGCTTCCCTTCCCCTGTGTCCTCCAGTATGTTGGCCAGCACAGCTAAGGAGGCATGGTAGGGTGGTTGTGGTAGACTGCTACTGGTGAGGATCTATAGCAGATTATCTCTCTAAAGCAAGAGGGGAGAGAGGTATGTGATGGGGTGTTCATCCCACACTTGCCCTGAAGGGGTTAACGTAGGCTAAGCAGGGCAATTAATCATACAGGCCACAGTTGAGGGGGATCAGGTAGTTTAAGTAATCCACTGACTGAATAAGGCAGGAGCATGCCCAGCTGAAGAGGAATGAGCTAGGCTGAGTTTATAAAGACAGGAAGTAGTCCTCACTGAAGATAACTGTGATGTGAACTAAGTAATCTGTAGTCACTCTTTGGGAGAAGGGAGATGTGGTTGGGGGGCTATAGAGTCAAAGTAGTCCACAATACCCCCCTGGGAGGAGGGAATTTCTGGGTTGGCAAATAGGGGGAGGGGAACCCAGAAGGTTAGGAAAGGCTTAGGGAAAAGGCAGTAAGGTACAGAATGGAACAGACTCCAGCTGCTGATTAGAGGGTCCTGAAGCTGGAGTAGTGGGTGGGCCCAGGTTCCCCTATCAGCTGCTGGGGAAATGGTACTGGCTGGGCAGTGAAGAGGAAGACTGCTTGAGCCTGTTTGGAAGAAGGGGCTTTGATACCCTGGAAGGGGAGAACACATGTGACTTGGCTGGAGGCTAAGCCACAAACACAGAGCATCTTGTCTTGCTGAGAGTCAGAAGGAGACAGTAGGATATGTGGCAAGTAGTGGAAGGGAGGTGTCAGACCTGGAATCAGCTAATCCCTAGAGCAACCAGGAGGAAACACAGCAGTAGTGAGTAGACCCCATGACAAGGTGCTGCTCTTACAGGGCAGCTTGGAAAATTGCAGTGGAGCCCTATGTAAATGTCAGATGGAATATTTACCTTAAAGAGCAAATACACAAATAAGAAACAAGAATTAAGACTATAGAATCAAGTCAACCTTGACAAATTATTTTTCAGTGGATGAATATCAAACACAAGCTAAGTAAAAAAGTATTTCTGTAAAAAAATGCAAAAATTAACTTCAAGCAATAAACATGTATATTAAATTACTAACTCAGATGGGGAACAGCCATAGACAATTAGCCAAAGTACCCATGATGAAAATTTGGCAGTCCTCTAATAACATTAGGTTAAAGGACTTGTGTGAAGATTTTCAATATCTGATGAAAACCTTTTCCCAAAGATTATAATCTAAAGGACTCTTGAACAAGAAATACAATAATGCTAGCAACTGTGCACCAATCAAGCATTTTAAAATTCATCTCTGAATGAAAATCCTGAACCTAAGGAAAATTAGCAATTAACGGAGGAAGTAGGCTCGAAAGGATATGTGTATATGTGCACAAAGGAAGCCATTTTTTTTTATTGGCTGATTAAATCTGAACTGTGTAGTCTTTGTAGACTTTGAAACAATGAGAACACAGATGCAGGCTGTTGTATAGATTTGCCAACAATTGGCCATTAATGAGGTCTTCATTTTCATGACAACAATCAAACCTCTTCCTCTGAACAGAGCAACTTTAGAATATCCTAAGTACCCTAATATATTAAGCCTGCTATATTGAATTTATTAAAACAGATGTCAGTAATTTAATTGATGGCTACTTCATTGTAAAACGTCTGGTGAATCTCAAATTTCTTTGAAATTCAGAATTTAAATTAGATGGCAGTGTGAGTAAAGAGCTCCAATCACTTTGTAAACATAACTGATTTAATTAACTGTATTTTCTTAATAGCTAAGTCCACTACATGATTAACTTCAATGAAATAATGGATATATAGCTCTTGTTTTAAAATGTAGGAACACAAATTCAAAACAGCATTATTTGCTCAAGTAACACAGATTTTCTTCAAACATAGGTTAGACCAAGCTCTTTATTTACTATATTTAGGAGTATACAAATTCTACTGGATGACTGTGGAGAGCTTAGATTCTTCCTGAAATCTTCCATGTCGTTAGTCCCACACTCTCTTTTGACCTATGGCCAAAGCACACTGCACTCTGGATGTTCCAACAAGCATAACAGCCTTCAGACTGTTTTAAATTATGCTGGGTGCCTAACCAGCCCCAAGCTGGCTCCAGAATCAGGAATGAGTATGAGAAGTTGGTGTGCCAGGCACTGTTCTAGTGCACCTGAGGATTGAGCCCTATCTAATTATTACAAAAACCTTGGTTTTATTTGGAAATGACACTGAATTCAATGGATGAAGTTCAGTGTTGACATAAATGGTGGAGCAAGTTACATGTTGGGTGTAAGCAGTAAAGCAGTGTAGCTTGTATTGTTCTGACCAAACATGTAATTTGCACAAATTGCAGAGCAGAAGGATGTGTATATCAGGAAAAACAACAAACAGGAGTGGGGGAGAGATGGATGGCTTTATGTTGCACCTTGTTTGATTTTCCTGATGTGTCCCCTCCCTTTCCATTCCTTCAGAACATTCCATTTGTTTTGCACTCCCACTGAATGCCAAGTCAGTAAAAGCTATACCTCTTCTGCTGCTGTTACTGCTAAATTGGCCTGGAGATTTCATGTGAATTGCACCCACATACACTAGACTGAATTTGGCCAACTCTATTTATTTACAATACAACCAAAAAAGATTGCAATGGCCAAACATGTATTACTTACCTGACCCTGCATAAGGGAACAAAGAAGAAAAAAATAAACTCCAATGCTGGAAAAAAGCATCTACTCCTATAGTCAATAGTGTGACTAAAGTCTCAGGTACTGAGTGGAAAACTTAGTGAACACATGCCTGGATCTGGTGGGATCCAGACATAATCAGAAATGAAACATCTAGATCTCTGACTACCATGTGGGAGACCCAAGTTTTATTGTTTGTCCCAAACTATCATTCCCAGGGCTGGCACAATGCACTGGATGAAGCAACTGCTCCAGATTATTCAACAAGATTTTAAACTTTTGCTCTGCAGTTTTTGCTTGTTGCCTTTCTGTTCCACCCCCACACTGTAGCTGGACTAGTATAAGGAGGTGGAGTGAAGAGAAGAGTAGAAATGATGCAGAAAGCAGAGCCAGCGCTGGGACTGTTGCTATAGGAAGAGAAGAAGAGAATATCCTAACTGGTAACATTTTGACTGTTAAAGCCTGGATTACTTTAAGAGGTACTAGATCTTGTTCATGAATTAGCAGGGCTTCACTTCAGAGAAGGTCCATCAGTGACTGTGTTATTCCAGAAGTGTTCACACAGCGTCCCTGGACCTTAAAATGCAAGACACTTTAAATTCTGCACAATTCTCTACAGCTTTATGGCTTCACAACCATATGTGGTTTCCAGACTCACTTCTTTCTTTAAAGGAAGGTCCTGCCATAAAACCACTACTTAGAAGCTCAGCATAGTATTTTTCTTTACCTTCAGTTTAATCAGAACAGCCTTCCTTAAGGAATGTAATAAGTAATATATACTTGCAGGGCCGGTGCAAGGATATTTTGCGCCCTAGGTGAAACTTCCACCTTGCGCCCCCCCTCTCCCTCCCCTCCCCCCGGAGCATCGCTTATTATAAACTTTCAAAAATGAATACTGCATAATGTGGCATTGTTCAGAATTAATACATGTTCGGCTTGAAAATTTATTAATTTCATTATTTAGTCTACATATTTAATGAAAATAAATGGCCTTGGCTAGAGTCCCTCTTACCGCCCCTCCCCCCCATGGATCTGGAAAGGGCTGTTTTGGGGATCAGAGAGCACAGAGCTGGGAGTCGGGATCTGGCTTCTATTCTCCACCCTGGCACCAACTCACTGGATGACTTCAGGCAAGTTACTTCCCCGTTCTGGGCTTCAGCTCCCCCCAGTGCTAAGGTGTGAAATGGTTCCTTGCTCCTGGGCTGGAAAGTGCAATGCAGGCGGGAGGGCGTGTCTGGAGGCCTGTCTTCCCCACAGGTGTGAGTCGAGGACAGAGTTCCAGCCTCCGTCATGACCGTCCTGGTTGCTTTACTCTGCCCCACGCCAATCGCTGCTGAAGCCCCTTACTCAGAGAGCTCAGGCCCAGGGCAGAGGCGTCAGTGTCATTCTGGGCCTGATTTTCAGAGATGCTGAGCACCGGTGGTTCCCCCGATGTCTGTGGGAACTCCAGGGTTCTCAGTACTTCTGAAACTCAGGGCAATTTATTTCAAATGCTGGGCCAGGACGGAGCCTGCAAAGGCAGGTCCATATACACCCCTCAATCCACAGCAGATCTCCCATCAATAACAAAACAAGCAATCAGGAGAAAGATGAGGGGCAGTTGGCCCAATGCTGGGAGTAGGGAGGATATGGTCCTAATGTGGTCACTAAACTTCTACTTAGTAAAGTTACTGGTGCATCTGCTGTCATTCAGTGGGAGAACAAAAGTCTCTTGGGTGCTGCAGCCTGCCCAGGGTTCAGCTGCACTTAACCTGAGTTGCTCGTACACTTGCAGTGGTTGTGCAGCACGCAACTGGTCACTCATGTTACATGAAAATCTGGCTCTGACAGTGTTGTAATTAGACTTAACAGTTACTGTCGCATTTCCTAGAGCTGTTGTCCGAGGCTGGCTGCAGACTCAGGCAGACAGAACTGTGTCGGCTAGACGCCCATCACCTTTGGAAGATTTTCCTTGTAGCCATAAGGGCTCGAGACAGCCATGTTTCTTTACTGAAAACGTGCAGTGTGCTGCCCCTGAATCCCAGATTAATACCTTGTGTGGGCAGGTGCAGAGCTCAGGGCTTGAAGGCCTCTGGTCTAATGGTCTGAGCCAGCACAGAACTAGAAACCTCGATCTCCTGTGTTCAAAGCAGGACTCCGACAATGACTCCCTGGGTGACCTTGGGCAAGTCCTGTTCTCTGCCTCAGTTTTCCCCAAAATGGGGCTCTATTAACCAGCTCCACAGGGCTGCAGGGATGGATTGGGATGAAGCCTTGGAAGGTGGCACGTGCTGAGGACGGTTACACTTTTGCAGCTCTTTAACCCTGTATCCTCTGGCAGGGCCATGATCCACCCCCACAGGTGGACCGGTGGCCACGGTCTCCTCTTCCTTTCCCCCGCCCCCCCTCCCGCCGCTGCATTGCTGTCAATAGGGCCAGCTGCAGGGGGGCTGATGTCACCCGCTCCGATCTGCAGCCAGCAGTCCTTGGGCAGCAGTCGCTGCTGCAGCAGGGGGTCTGGGACTTCCAGAGCTGGAGGGAGCGGGCTAGGGAGTGATGCGGCAGCCTGGGGGCTCGGGGAGGAGGTGGCTCCGGGCTGGCAGGGGGGGAGCGGGCGGGCAGTGTGGGGCACGGCGGAGGGAGGCGGTGGGGCCCGTGGTTGCAGAGGATCGGCTGCAGAGGTAGGTGCTAACGTGGCTCTGATCGGCCCATCCCCCCCACTGGGAGCAATAGTGTAAAAAAATGTTTTGGGGCACTGCTTTTTGGCGCCCCTAAATCTTGGCGCCCTAGGTGGCCGCTTAGTTCACCTAGTGGTTACACTGGCCCTGTATACTTGGTATATGTAGAATGCTTTTCCTCCATAGATCTCAAAGCCCCAGATTTTTAAAGGCATTTAGGCTTTGATGTGCTCAGCGCTGCAATGTCTAACTGGTGTAGGGGCCTAGGTCTCATTTTTCAAAAGGGATTTAGACTCTTAGGAATCCAAATCCCATAGACTGTCAAGGGGATTTAGACTCTGGCATCTGCTGACATATGATTGTTTGGGGGAACCTAGTAACCTACAAATTTCTGGGGTACCGTGGGGGGAGTTGCTTCATGGAAATCCCTGGGGGCCTGTGGGTTGGACACTGGGGATGCTCTTGACCAATGGGGGGCTCTGTTGGGCAATTCTAGGCTGTGGATCCCCACCTTGCTGGGGACAGCAAAGACTATTTTTGGGGGGAATGGGGAGAGTGGTAACCCCTTGGGGTTTAGAGAGCATGTCCCCTTTAAAACCTCATCTTAAAGCAGAGGAGGTGCTGGTTGTTCCAGTGGGGAGGGGGTTGAGAGAGAGGGAGAGTGACAGGTGTGAGTGTGGCCTTTACATAGCAAAGCAGCTGAGAACCAGCCAAAGTGCCAGGAAGGACAGAGTGCCAGCCAGGAACATCCCAGGATGGGAGGCAGGAAGAGTGCTGTGCCAGGAAGGAATCACCTGAGAAGGACAAACTGAAGCCAGACCCAGTATTGCCGTCGCCCAGAACTATACGGGTCTGTGAGTACTGGGGCTTGTGACTTTGCACTGGGAACTAAGGAGGGAGGTTGTAGCTAGTTAAGTGAGGTTGTTGCAATGTGTGGGTGTGCAGAGAATGGCAGAAGAGGGCACTGGAAGGGTTTGTTGGGAAAAGTTTACTGGTGCCAAAGACAATCAGGAGCACCCAAGAGTCACTGCTGGACTGGAACTCTGCCAAGGATTCCCGAGGTCTGAATCTAGATGCATTGCTCAGTGTCTATCCTTTTATATGAGGGTAACATTGGGCCCGTGGGTCCTTGTGTTGGATGTAACCCTGCTTTACTGCTCCCCCTCTCTCTTCCCTCTGTTTTCCTCCATTCATCCCACTGTCAATAAATATTTCCTTTGCCTGTAGTCATTGTACTAATCCAGTGTGTATATGTATTTAGTCAGTGGGGTTAGGAACAGGTGCTCCTGGGGTGGAAGGGAGATTCTCTACTGTGTTCCTGCATGTGCCTTTTCTTGGCCAGAGCTGCCCTGTAGAGCAGACTCCATCTTGGCCATGAGGGTAGGGTGGCCAGATGTCTGGTTTTTGACCGGAAACTCTGGTTGAAAAGGGGACCTGACAGTGTCCAGTCACATCTACTGACCAGACACCCTAAGTCCGGTTACGGTGAGCAGGGGAGGTGCCGGGTCATCACCCACTCCAGCCCCTACTCAGTCAGAGCCGCCTCCTGTCTTCATCAGGTGGCTGCAGCTCCCAGCCCCAGCTCTGCAGATAAGTCCCTCCTGAGCCGGGTGGGAGGGGGAAAAGCAGCGAGGAACTTGGGGTCAGGGGGGGAAGAAGAGTGGATGGGAGCAGTCCAGGGGTGTGGGGGGAAGAGGCAGAGCAGGGGAGGTTCTAGCACTTCTGCTGGAGTGTCTGGTTTTTAAATATTACCAAGTTAGTAACCCTACATGAGGGTGCTGTAGTTATACTGAATATGGGGGGTGACCCACTAGAGAGCTGTTGCCAGAGCTGGCCTGCAGCCAGCAAGATACTCAGAATTTATGGATGGTGAGGCCATGCCCAGTTTGCAGTGCAGCAGAAAATTTGCACAACTGCCTAGGTACTACTGGGACAGATGTATTAGAAATCCCATAGAGAGGCAGCTAGGAATAGAGTTGGTAGAATAATCATCATGAATAATGTATTTGAGTTCTTCCCCATCAACTATTCAATAAAGATTTTCATTATTCAAATGCCTCTGTACTACTGTGATATTATTTTGTGAATATCTTTGACCAATCTGACACATTAGTAATAACTTCCTTCCTTATTTGACTAGCACTAGATGGGACTAGACCTGCTGCTGCTGTCTGACCACGTGGGTGGAGGGAAGGGAAAGGAGAGATTAAGGGAAAATTCATCCTCTGGGAGAGTGCCCACTGCCCAGCATCTTAACTCCAGATCTGGGTGCTACTCTCCCCCAAAGGCCTAGAACTACGGAGAGGGGCACCCTAGCGCCACAGCATTGGACCAGGGTCTTGGGGGGCGTGGATCTGGGCTCGTGACTGAGGGGGTGTCCCACCCACCATTGCAGTCGCTGCCCCACGTACTGGGAGGGTGCTCAGCACTAGGCTGGGGGGGGGGAGAGCAATCCCCGCCCCTCAGTGCTGGGGCGGCCAACTTCCCCTTTAAGATGAGGAGGCGGCGCGGGCGGTCTGTGTCGGCAGAGACACTGGCCAGCCGCCCTTTAAGACTCCGCGCTGCCCTGCCAGTTGCTGCCGTTACCGCCGTCAGTGCTGAGGGGCAGCTGGGCAGCGAGGACGGAGCCGCTACCTGCTTCTCCTGCCCTGCGGGCCGCAGCGGCCCCCGCCCCAGCCCGTTCTCCCGGCGCCGCGGTGCGAGCGGAGGGGGCTGGGCGGCCGGCCGGGCTGGGAAGCGCTGCCTCCGCTCCACCTCTGAGCGCAGCCCGCTGCGGGGATGTGCCATTGCCATGGCGAGGAGGCTCTTCCCGGGGGCCTGGCTCAGGAAACGCTACTACGCTCAGGTAGGCCGGCAGCGTGCCGCCCCCCGGCGCTGGGTCGGGGCTGGCCGGGGGCGATGTACGGGCGGGCGCCGGTAGAAGGCCAGGCACACTTACAGGGGCACCTGAACCGAGGCTAGGGGGAGGGGCGTGCCAAGCCCCCCGAAGCTCTGGTGGGTCCGGGCCGGCTCCCCTCTGCCCGCTGTGCAGGGGCGCTGCCGTCGCGGCCCCTCTTGCGTTTGCCGCCTGTGCGCGGCACAGAGATGTGGGCATTCCCCAGCCTGGCGTGGCTGCTATCCCCGCGTGTCAGGCTGAGCGGGGCGGCACCAGCCCGCTCCCCTCACTCCTTCAGCTATGCGCGCTCCAGCTGGCCGCGGGGCTTGGGCAGCTTCCAGGAGTGGGATGCGGAGCAGCCTCGGCCGCTTGGCAGGTTAGACATCACGGGGCTGTGAGACCGGTAGTGTCGCAGGGGCACTGGACCTTACAGCGAGACTTCATTAGTAAGATCTAAAATGGGAACTTAACACACTGTCATAGGTCTCTTATCAACCACCTTAACCAACTCTCTTTAGCACTGCAGTGTTGATGTTCATGTAGTGTGTAAAGTCATCTCTGACATAAAAGGTTCAGAGAAGGGCAACTAAAATGATTAGGGGTTTGGAACGGGTCCCATATGAGGAGAGATTAAAGAGGCTAGGACTTTTCAGCTTTGAAAAGAGGAGACTTAGGGGGGATATGATAGAGGTATATAAAATCATGAGTGATGTGGAGAAAGTAAATAAGGAAAAGTTATTTACTTGTTCCCATAATATAAGAACTAGGGGCCACCAAATGAAATTAATGGGCAGCAGGTTTAAAACAAATAAAAGGAAGTTCTTCTTCAGGCAGCGCACAGTCAACTTATGGAATTCCTTGCCTGAGGAGGTTGTGAAGGCTAGGACTATAACAGGGTTTAAAAGAGAACTGGATAAATTCATGGAGGTTAAGTCCATTAATGGCTATTAGCCAGGATGGGTAAGGAATGGTGTTCCTAGCCTCTGTTTGTCAGAGAGTGGAGAAGGATGGCCGGAGAGAGATCACTTGATCATTACCTGTTAGGTTCACTCCCTCTGGGGCACCTGGCATTGGCCACTGTCGGCCGACAGGATACTGGGCTAGATGGACCTTTGGTCTGACCCAGTACGGCCATTCTTATGTTCTTATGTTTACAGGGATTATCAGAAACCAGAGAAAGAGGCTGGCATGTGGACTAATGTGTGTAACAAGTTCCAAACTGCCGTTCAAATGGCTAGCTGCACCCGTCATATTACCAGTGGCTTTGAGTCACCGCTGTATTCATGTTATATCTTTTTTTAACTCTACAGACATCCATTCCATTGAGAAGAAAATGTCAGGATTCAATAACAGTTTAGACTAAATGTAATTCTTTATATGGGCAGCAAGATGGTTCATTTTTGACACATCTGCCCTAAAAGCAAACCATTTGAAAGTGATCTGTATTTTGTTGTTGGGAAGAACTGTATCTTGTATATACAACAGATGCTTCACCCTGCATGTGTGCACATGCATGTCCTTGTGTGTGTACCTGCGGATGTAGTGTATGCTATGAATATATATTACACACATTGTCTGTGCATACACTTCCCCCATCTGTAATATTAGGGTAATAATAACAATCTTTGTAAAGTAACTCAAGATCTTTTGGTAGAAAATGCTCTTTGCCTTAAGAATACTTTGTGATATGGAGTCTCATATTGAAACCCACAGACTAACTATGAGCTCAGTCTAGGAATGTCTTCAGGCATATGGGGAGGAAATTCCTTTTATCTGCTTCATATTTGCATTTTCATTTCAGTGGGTGTCCATTGCTTTTTCTGTTTTGAGAGAGGATAAATAGAGCACTTGATTAATCTTCTCTGTACTATTCTTCACTTACTACGTCACTTCTTTCCTCATTCTTAAACATAGTAATCCTAAGCTATCTTCTTCATCTCTTTGTACTAAAGTATTTTCAGATCTCTGGTCATTTGAATTGCCTTTCTCTAGACCTTTATAGGGGGTATGTGGAGGGGTGTAACGATGCTGGTTTTGGTGGGACCCAATTGAGAGTGCCAATTCAGGACAAATTGCTTAAAGCAGGGCAGTTACAGCCCAAGGCTGGGGTTTTTCCACCTCTAAAGCAAACCAAACCAGCCAGACAGAGGACTTTTGTGGTTAGCCAGTGGGATAAAACCAGTCACACAAGCAATTCCCTTAGACACTCCATTTTCCCAGTATCACCACCAGTGCCACTCGTTATGGGGAAAAATGGTTATGAAAACCAATGCCCCAGTAAAAGAAAAAAGGTTCTCCCGATCCCAAAGGACCAAGCCCCAGACCCAGACCAATATACAAATCAGATCTTACCCACAAATCACGCTGTTGCCAATCCTTTAGAGTCTAAAGGTTTATTCATAAAAGGAAAAAGATATAGATGAGAGCTATAATTGGTTAAATGGAATCAATTACATACCGTAATGGCAAAGTTCTTGGTTCAGGCTTATAGCAATGATGGAATAAGCTGCAGGTTCAAATCAAGTCTCTGGAGTACATCCCCAGCTGGGATGGGTCATCAGTCCTTTGTGTAGAGCTTCCGTTTGTAGCAAAGTCCCTCCAGAGGTAAGAAGTAGGATTGAAGACAAGATGGAGGAGCTGCAGAAGCTTTTTATAGTCTCTTGCCATGTGGTCTCTGCTTTCTTTGTCCCAAAGACAAGCTGTCCATCACATGTCATGGAAAAACCTCAGAGTTCTGTCCATAGGCATGTCCCTGTACACCTTTTGAGTCACAAGGTGTGTCTGCCTTCTCTCAATGGGTCAGTTGTATAGCTGATGGTCCTTAATGGGCCATCAAGCAGGCTAGGCAGAGCTGACACCAACTTGTCTGGGATGTCACCCAGAAGCATAGCATAAGTTTGAAATACAGACAGTATAGAGCCAATATTCATAAGTTCAACTACAAAAATGATACACACATAGACAGCATAATCATAACCAGCAAATCATAACCTCTCCATAGACCACTTACATGACAACCTTTATACAATATTTGCTGCAAATATATAATAGTGGTCGCAACAGTCATCTATACAGTTACAGATTATGTCAATAACATCACACTAGACCTTTATAGGGGGTATTTGGAGTGGAGGGGATAGTATTGACTTCTGTAATGATGCTGTTGTTTGGTCTGCAATATTGTCAATAACATTTGCATTTAAAATGGGAAGGGTTATCCTTAAACTTTATTTAGTTACCTGCTTATAAAGAACTTTTATCTGTTAAAGTACGTGCTGTAAAATACATTTAAAAATAAAATGAGACACTTGTACAGGCTTCCTAGCTAGGACCCTCCAAACTAGTTGCCTCCTCTACCCTAATATAACTCAATCTAACCACCATCAAATCTCTGCTTTACCTCCACTCACTCCTCACTGGACTTGGGATGGGAAAATGTTGGCTTTTGAAACCACTTTTTGCAGAGACATAATTTTGAAATATACAGAAAACATGAGTCAGAACGTTGATAGAACTTCTCATTGGGATCCCTGGAACAATTTTTTTCCTTTTAGTTTCCGATTATATCTATTGGGGAAAGAAGGAAAAGTAGTAGCCATTGTGACTTTGGACTGATGCCTCTGAAAGACTGTTTTATGGCTCTGTTTTGAGAGGGTTAATGACATGGCCTTTTTGAGTGTGAATTTATTTTGCTATGTTATGATATGTGCCTTCTGCCACTTGATGCACGTGTAGAATTGGCAGGAGGCTGTCAATATGTTGGCTTTACTTGTTATGTGGTGGTGGTCCCACATTATATAGCTCTTCCTTCTAAAGATCCCAAAGGGCTCACCAGACTTTATATAAAGGGTTCATTTAACCCATTATTGAAATGTAGTTATGTCTGGGATGAAGATTGGAAGACTCTAAACAACACATAGCAATACTACACAGCAGTGCAGGACAGAAAGGGAATATTATTGTAAAGAGAGAAAGCTATTGCCTAGTTCAGTGGTTCCCAACTTCATTGGTTCTTGTACCACCTTCTTAAAAAAAAAAGGAAAAAAAATGTACATCGAATTGATTAATATCTAGCTCCTGTAGCAAGTTTGGGCCCCCAAAGGTTGGTAAAAACGAGGATACAAATCTAAACACTTTATCTGATTTACACATTAAACAAGAGTAGACATTAGGCCAAATTTTCTACTCTTATCTGGCCATTTTGTGCGCCTCAGGCTGTACAAAGGGGCTGAAATCTGGCTATAGCTGGCTGATAGATAATAACCTGGCCAAGGAGGATGGAGTGGCTTGATCTCTCGGCTGCTGTAAGGTCATCAGAAAGCTCCTCCCAACCCTGGCATCAGGGGCAGCAGGTTTGTATAATTTTTGGTGGTCCCCAGAATGGGTCCAAGTCCTCCCCCACTCCCGCCTAAGGATCTGGGAGGGAGTTTGGATGTGGGAGGGGGTTTGGAGTACAGGCTCTGAGATGGAGTTTGGGTGCTGGGTGTAGGCTCTGGGCTGCGGCAGGGGGTTGGGGTGCAGGAGAGGTGCGGGCTCGGAGGAAGTTTGGGTATGAGCTCTGGGCTGAGACAGGGGTTTGGGGTACTGGGTGTGGGCTCTGGGAGGGGGTTTGGGTGCTGGGTGCGGGCTCTGGGCTGGGACAGAGGGTGTGGTGCGGGAGGGGGTGCGGGTCATGGGGCTGGGCCAGGGATGAGGAGTTTGGGGTGCAGCAGGCAGGTTGCGCTGGGGTGGGGGGGCCAGAGAGGAGGAGGACTCCCCCCAGCCCTCTCTCTGCCAGCAGCAGTGAGCTTTAGGGGGGAGGGGGGCCCNNCCCCCCCCCAAGCCCCCCCCCCCCCCCCGGCTGCTGCACAGGAGGTCCTGCCAGGATAAGCCCCCCTCCGAGTTGACTCAGAGTCTCCTGCTTGGGTAGGTGCTGCCATGTGCCTCCTCCCTCTGCAGGCACAGCAGCCGCCTCAGGCTGCTCCCGGCACCGCTTCCTTGTAGCCGGCCGCGCCAGCAAGGGAGCACAGCACGGAGCTTCGGGGGCAGCCGCCTGCTGCCCAGGGCAGGCAGGGATGCTTGGGGGAGGGGGCAGGCGGGGCCGGGGGAGGTGTGCGGGGGCGGCAGGCGGGGCCGGGGGATTGACCGGGCCCCGAACACTGGTGGAGCCAGGCCACCCAGGCTCTGAATTTGCTGGACCCAGGCACCATGGGCCCATACAACTCGCCACCCCTGCCTGGCATAGGTACTAGGGGATCAAGTGTTTCTCTATAGTGCTTCTCCACTAGCATTTATTCTTTTAGAGAATATAGAGCAGCCCTGGGCTGCAGTAATTTACACTGGTGTTAGGACAGTACAGACCAGCCCTCAGAATCTGGGACCCAGAACTGTTTTGTTTGATGCTCCCCTTTTTGGAACGTGGCTCCAAAAGAGAATCTGTCTCACTGCTTTTTTTTTTTTTTTTTTTTAAATCCTCCTTACTAACAGTCAAAAGCAATATATCCAGAAGTGTGGGTATATCTCCCCTGGGGAGGCGCAAATAACTAGCCAAAATGGCACTGACAGATCTCTGTTTTTTAGAGCCTCAGATTTCAAGTCTCCTACCCTTTTAAAGAAACCAAAGTCTCTAGTTGTTATGGTTGTAAAGAAAAACTTGACCTGTGTGTTATACACACTGTGTATCTGATGAAGCAATGTCTGCCTGAGTCTGAAGGAAGCCTGAAACAATGGCTCTGAAGTATGAAGTGCCCCGTTCATTTCAATGGATTCTAACTCAGTAAATAATTTAAATGCTAACACTTTTAACTATTTCACTGCTCATCAAACACACATGGGTGTGTCTGATTCCCTTTATTTTGAAGGGAAGGGGGCTTAGCTTTCAAAAATTTGTGGGAATGCTGATCTAGGTTGTTCCTAAGAGCAGCCAGTTTACTTGCAAATCTTTTAACTAGAATAATTGTATTGTGAGGCTGAAGAGATTGACAAACTAGTAGGTTCATGTATAGCAACAGTAGTGTAGAGAAGAGCTTTTCACGCTTGGAAATTTATCAGCTACCAAGAGAAATACTGTGCTGAATTTTTCAGTCATATCATGTGCAGTCCTACTGGCTTAAATAATATTGTGAGGCAAAATTTTGCCTGTTGTCTTTAAAGATCTCAAGTGCAAGCAATCAGAAAAGTCACTGGTAGCAGAAAATTACTGTCATCTGAGTTCCCTCAGTTTTTAATCCTTGATTTATTTTCCATCTTCTTTACTTAGAAAAACAGGATGTTCTCTCATATCTTATCTTTTACTGTAATACAATGTCCATCTCTCACTTGTTCCTCAAATTGGTGATTATTCAAAATATAAATAGTTCAAGACAGTCATCATCATAGAGTCTAATGTATATGTTCACCATTTTTTAGAGAAAATGTGAATGCATCCATGCCTTGTCAACTGAAGTTCTCCTTTATTCACAAACCCCAAATGTTATGTGTTCACACCAACCTGGCTGAAACATACTGTCTTTATAAATTATTTAAAATAGAAATGAGCAGATAACAAAAGGAAATTAATAATGTGGTCAAACGACAATATTGATGAACTGGAAGCATAGTAAACATTACCTGAAACCTGCAGTACAGAACTGTGACCTGTGTTCTATGTAGTTTATTTAAACACGATTATATAATATGGTGGTAAAACACTTTGTAGAATTAACCAAAGGGATACATGCTGCTTAAAACCTTCTTATAGCAGAAGAATATAAAGTAGTTACAGGAAAAACTGGCTAATAATTCTTCCTGATATTTGTTTACTATTACCCGTGTCCCCTGGAATGCATCCAGCTTTGAATTTTGCCAGAAGTGGTTTTACCAGATCTGCATCCCAGGGGATGACCGTATAATTATCATGCAGCACACATTTTAGTAGAATGTAAAAGTGATGGCAAGATGTTTGACTGTGTATATGCCTTTTTAGGTATGTCAAGCTTCTTCCTTCATGCCTGTGTTCCCTGGCTCATGTCCAAGACCAAGAGAATTGGTGAGACTGTAGGGTGGAGGAAAGAAACCATATTTGCTGGCTCTGAATTATTTTCTTCCTTTCTGGCTCATCTCAAAATTCTTGCCTTCCCAGAGTCCTAATCATGTAATGATTGTTCATATTTTCTAGAATATTGCCATATGTCCATATGAAATCTATCTGTATGAATAATCATCTACACAGTGAATATATTAAACAAACTTTCCATAAAACCTACATTCTTCTTTTTCCCTCAGTCACTACCAGATTTTCTAAAATTATGTTCTGGCTTAGTTCTGTTTCTGTTCTACAGTTGATCAGCCATTATGTTAAAACCTTTAAGCAAACAAAACAAAAGAAAAATCCTCTAGCTGTTTACCAGGATAAGTTTTATTTAGAAAAGTAAGGCAAAGAGGTTTTCTTCACAACATTTGCATTAGCTTTCACTTGCTGTAATTTCTGGTCAGTTGTGCCAATCTTACTTCCACAGTTTGTGGAAAAATACTGAGGAAAGCATGTTAAATATGCCTTGCAAGAATTGTCAATAAATATAATTCAGAAACACGATATAGAACTTCTCTATCAAGGGGAGTTTTGCAGTGAAGAAACCTGTAACCGGGTGCAAGGCGGCAGTTTTTAGGATTGCCTTAGGTTCTAAGGATCTGATGAAATAATTCTTAGCCACTTTTTCCTGTAGGTATTATAGAAGATTACATCAAGAGCAGGGTAACTAAACTAGTTGCAAAGCAGCAAAAGATTCACTCTTAAAAAATCCAAGGAAAGAAAGGGTCTTCCTGTAGTAGAACAACAGAGTACCTTTCTTTCCAGCGAAACACTGCCCCTAGCGTCCTGTAATCTGCGGACTTGCTGCTCTGCAACTGCAGTCCTTCCCAAGAGAATCCTTCACCTCTTTTGTTCAATTGCTGTAAATTACTCTGGCATCCTGCCTAAAGTTGCTTGTCCAACAAAAAGTTTGCAAGCCATATTGATCCCAGAGTTGTGTGAACAGCTGTTGCATACAAATGCCCTGCCATGGAGGACATCCAGTCTGTTAAAATCAGTCTTCCACAAATGAAAAATATGTCTAAAGTAAAGGACTAAGTTAAAGATGAACTGCAAAACTAAAGTGAGAGTGGAGTTAAGTCCAAAGTGCATGCTGAACGGCTCCTACTAACCAGGCTTTTTATGTTGTGGTATGTGTGTGTTTGGAGGTGGTGGCGCTTAGAAATAAGTTGGATTTTTTTATTTTTTTTCTGGCCAACCTGGGCAATAGAATTTAAAGGGAATAACTGAAATCCAGTCTTAGGCTGATATGTACTATTGTTATTGTGTATTCAGTAGAACCCAGATCCCAGGTACTGAACAGAATTGCCCTGGACTGTATCCTGAAGAAGCTCACAGTGTATAGATAGCTTTACACTGGTGAGCAGTTACTCAGCTGATTAGTCCTATTGGCATCAGTACACATTACATTTCAATTGTATGTAGATATCTAGTTGACTTACGTTAATATTGCTGAGTTCTAATTTAAAAACAAAACAAGGGGCTTGTCTTCACTGCATTGTTATCTTGAGGAATAACTTGAATGTTGTNCCGAGTGGCCGCCCCAAGCACCTGCTTGGTCAGCTGGTGCCTGGAGCCGGCCCTGCCCTTACTTGACTCAGGTCTGCACACAAACATCTCTAGCTAAAGTCAAGTGGTGCATTAAGCTTGAGGTAGGTGCTGTTGGCCTGTTGGGATGGATGGGCTGAAGCTTGAGTGCAGCTGAAGTTT
The DNA here is from genome assembly GCA_003942145.1 of Platysternon megacephalum. Taxonomy (NCBI): domain Eukaryota; kingdom Metazoa; phylum Chordata; order Testudines; family Platysternidae; genus Platysternon; species Platysternon megacephalum. Next base: position 3,732,837 of record QXTE01000110.1, on the reverse strand, counting down.
GCATAGTAATACAGTCAGGACTCCCCTTACAGTCCAGTCCATTCAAGTATCGGGAGGTCCCCCCATGCCTTCCTGAAACTCCCACCCAGGTTAATTGTTGTCTGTCCCCCCTCGCATCTTGATTGGACATTATTTCCACCCTGTATTAATACTCAGTTTGATACTTGGACCCTGTCTTCCATGTGGCCCTTTGCATCTGTAGCATTTGTTCTAGCTCAGCTATTAAATCCCTGAAGACACTGTACTGCTGGGAAATGACTAAGTGAAACCCTGGCAAGCTCACTCTACTACAGTTTGACTGGGTGATTGCTAGCATGCAGCTCTATACCTAGGCAACTCAAAGGCCTCTTGGGAAGTTCATGAGTGACTGACAATGGAGGATCCTGAGGAGGACCCAGAGCTGGGCCTGTTGCTGGCCACGGAGTTCTCGGGCGAGGCAGAACCAATGCTAGGGGCCACAGTCACTCCATCCTTGACCTCTGGGGAGGAGATGCAGAAAGCAGCAGCTGAAACAACATTACTTCAGCCAGGTAAGGACTTGATTGGCCATTGTTATGGTTAGGGGGATATGACATAAGGGACCTATTACCTTTGTAGAACCAATCTATACAAGGGGATGTTATGTGGTGGAGAGTGGCCTTTAAGAGATGCCATCTGTAGCTTCCCTTTGGGGTGTGGGAACAACCATTACCTTCACCATCCCTGGCATCCAGAGGGTAGGTTTTAGGTAATGCTGCCTTAGCGTTTCTTGCTGGGCATAGGAAACCATGATCTCCTTCCCCCCGCAGAACCTGGCATACATTAATATCCACTCAGCACAGCAGGGAATGTAGACATACCAACTGCCATTTCAGGAACTCTGGAATTTAGCAGCTGCAAAGTGAAGAGTTTCACTTAAGGCCTTCACTCCCCTCAATTAATATCTTGATGTGACAAAGAAAGATAAAGGGGAGATTCTCTTCCTTTTTTACCCTACACAGTAAAGCTATGTACTGTTTCTTTGCTTTAAAGCCCATCTGCATAGGTGCAGTCCAGCCACCCACCCAAAAGGCCACTGACTGACTATCAGCACCAGAGTCTAGAACCAGAGAAGCAGAAGGTGGAGGACACAGGAGGACCTTTTGATGGAGATGCATAGGGACTTTGGCAGAAAGTTTGACCTGCTCTTTGAGGTTCAAAGGGAGATGCTGGAGCAGGAACAGCAATTCCAGACTGCAGCTAAGATGATGCTGGAGAGAGAGGAATGCACGGTGGCACAGTAAGTTGCCCATAATGTGCTATGTGCGAGCAAGACTGCTAGCAGAAGCACAAGGAGAACCCACACCAAATGGTTGCATGCCTTCTGGGCATTATGGTCAGCAAGTGCCAGAACAGCCTGGCCACTGCATTTGCCCAGATTCATCTCCAGCCTAAACTTGCAGCCATGAATCATAATTAAGGCTAAGATTTTGTCACAGATATTTTTAGTAAAAGTCATGGACAGGTCACAGGCAATAATGAAAAATTAATGGAAGGGGGTGACCTGTCCATGACTTTTACTAAAAATATCCATGATAAAATGAGAAGCCTGGGAAGCTGTGGGTGGTCTGGAAGCTCCAGGGTCCCCCTCTGCTGGCAGCTCCGAACTCCAGAGGTTCCGCCCGTGAGCTGCGGGGGTGCCACCCATGACGGCTGGGACCTGCAGGAGGTTCGCCTATCAGCAGCAGCAGGGGACTGACCCTGCAGCTCCCAGCCGGGGCTGGCTGAAGTCACAGAGGTCTTTGGAAGTCATGGAATCCGTGACTTCCATGACTATATCGCAGCCTTAACTGTAATACCATGAGCTGCACCTAGTGACCTCTGCGTGGGAGGGGTTACTCAGTCCATGGAAGTAAGTGCCCATGGTAAGTTTAACCTCTTCACTCTACCTCTGTGCAGAGATGGCAGGGCAATGACAGGTACCCTGACTATGTGCACTTCCTGTACCTATGACATGGCACTGTACACCTTGTGCACATCACATCTGCTTAAGGCAGCTGGACTGATAGTACAGTATAGTGCACTGTTGCAGAGTAATAAAGTTAAATTGGCTCCACTGAGAGTGATCTTCACAGTTGCATTGTTAAATGCTTAAAGCAGATGTACTGATAATAATATTTAGTTTGAATAAATACTCTTTGTTCAGTCCCTTTGTTTCTGCGAGTTTTGATTGCACTAGAAAGAGAGGGATACTTAACAACACAATTTTATTTTGGCATCACCATAACAATAAATGCAAATTCAGAGAAGGCTGTCCTATGTAGGAACACTGATACAGAGCACACCAGCCACCTCCTGCAACTCCAAGATTGCAGGGGAACCAGGAGCTGGGTGGGTGAGAGCCATGGATCCTACTCATCATTCTGAGTGGGATCCATTGCTTTCCACCAGAATGCAGACAACAAACATAAGTAGAAGTGGTGTACTGCAGTAGGTTGCTGGGTGAACACTACTTCCACCCATTTGACCAGAATAGACAGTTTTCTGACATACACAGCGAAAGTTTGAAAGGAGCTGCTCAGAATAGTGCAGTGTTGAGAACCAAGGAGTATGTCCCAAGAAGGCAAGTGCCTTCACTTGAATCAGTACTCTACAGTGTTCAGTTGGAAGGTGGCTCAAGCTTGCCTTTTGCTGTATGGCTGCTCTCACTTGAGTTAGGCGAGCTCGAGTGGATTACTTCTAGTGTACCAACTCAAGCTAACAATGTAGTGAAGACAAATCATTATAAACTAAGTCCTGGAAAGGAACAATAGAGAAAAGAGTATAGACAAAAGCTAAATATTGTTTGTCTGTTATAAATATTGAGACACATATTACCAGAGTGAATTTTGGGGTTGAGGGAAACTGGTCCCCTTAAATAAAAGTTTGTGTAACTTGCTAAGAATGGTGAAATTCATTACTATCAAATAACCGATCCAATAAAGTAAACTATTGATGACAATTAATTGAGTGTGGACTGAACATCAAAATACCTCACTTTTTTTAAATGTAGCTTTTTGTACCACTTCTCTGATGCTACTATACCTTCTACTTTGATTGCAAAGGCAAACAAGGTCATTTTTTCTGTTTGGTACTCTAGTTAGTTACAGAAAAATTAGGCTAAAGATAATTGAATGATTCATCTAGGGAGACAATCTCAGGAAATGGTATTGTGAGTGGTGACTTAAACTGCATTGCAGATCCTTTGTTGGCATTGTTAAGCAATAGGTGCCTAACTGTAGGCATCTCCGTCCATATTTAGGTACCTTAATAAAAATGGCCTGAGTTCCAAAGGAGCTGAGCTCTGACCAAAGTCTGTAGGAGTTCAGCACAATCAAAACTTAAGCCACTTTTATTTAGGTGCCTGTCTTTCGGTAGCAACTTTGAAAACGTTAGATGTAGTACTGACTGAGGTAGGCATGGCAAGACAGTGAACTGTCTGGTCAAATAATGTCAGCTAACCACCTATTATTTGACCACAGTCTAATATTGTCAAATATTCCAACAAGAATGCCCTGATGTGGGCAGCAGCTTACCTCTTTGATTGCACCATGGTGCCATTCTTTCTTTCTTTTTTGTTTTTATTACTGTTCTAATAAATTAGTGCTTTAAAATAGTTCAGTCAATTGGCAATTATTTTTGGACTAGTCAGATGCCCACCTAGAGTGAGGGTAGGTCTACCTTTTTTGGTTATGACTGAATAAATCTCCTGGGTATGCTTGTAGCCATCCTTGAGTAGTAATTTTGTTCAAACTCTCAGGGTTTGTCTACACTTACAGCACTGCAGCGGGGCAGCTGTACCACTTTGTGAAGACACTACTTACGCTGATGGGAGAGCTTCTCCTATCGGCATAGGTACTTCACCTCCCTGAGAAGTAATAGCCATGTCTGTGGGAGAAGTCCTCTTGTCAATATAGCACTGTCTATGCTGGGAGTTAGGGCAATATAACTGGGGGATATGGTGATGTAGTTAGATTGACATAAGTCTGTAGTGTAGACCAGGGCTTAGGCTAAGCAGGGAAAGACCTGATCAACATCTGGATGGAAGTCCTTCAAGGAAAAAACCCAGCTGATGTAGAAAATGTTGTTGCTGATTCAGTAGTTAGTACCCTTCCCTCCAAGTTTGTTGAAATCGTATGATTTTTTTTTTTTAACGGGTCTGTGTTCTGCACTCTTGTCTTGTAGAGAGTAGTGCTACAACAGCAACATTATTTTGCACCTGTATTCTGTGCTGAGAGTGACTACAGAACTGAACTTGTGTTGGGCTCTCAACTTCCTGCCAAGAAGTTGCAGGATCCAACCCAAAGCTGGTAAAGATGCATAAGGAATTGGTGTAATTAGGTAAAATGTGTAATGTTGACCCCCTATATCTTGTGCTAAGCGTCCCTCCGCAGCTGGAACTATTTCAAGATGTGTTGAATGTGATCTCTTCAGGTTGTAGGGGAACTAAGATTGGGATTTGATGCTTCCACTCTGCATTTTCCTCTCTCTTGAGTTTGGCTTTTTGTTCTTAGGCATAAATGAGGCAATATTTGGTCCATAATGCATATAATTATTAAAGAAAATTGAAAAATAGGTCCCCTAATATATTACATTATTTTTTCCTAATTTGAAAAACTGCAGTTTGCATGTGCTCCTAGAGACTTGCTAGAACTCTGCAGCTAAAATCTCTATCTATATGTTCAAGCCAGGAGCTCAGCAGATTTTTTCCATTCAGTTGCAGCTCTGGGTTGCCGTGGGCTGGGACCAAGCACCTGAACTGAGAGCAAGGAGAGAGTCTCCTGTTCTCTCAGTCCCTTCCTGCTGACACCAAGACTATCTGGAGGAGGAAGCTGCCTGATACAAATGCAGAGGGGACAAGAACCAGACCAGGGAGTGGCAATGGGAGTCGATCAGGACAAAGAGCCTCTGGGGGTTGTGGGGAGGACTAGAAGCTGAGAGGGGTGGGGGAAAGATAGGGGAAATTGGGAATTAGTGGTGAAAGAGACTGGGACTGGCTGGGCAAGGAGACTGGGATTGGGAGCTGGTGTGGTGAAGTGATGGGTGGGGGAATGGGACTAAGAGCCATTGGTTGGGGAGGGAAAGACTGACCTCAGATGAGAAGTGGAGGACTGAGCTGGTGGGGCAACAGGAGACAGGCAGATTGGATAAGGTGCCAGGAAAGAATGAAACTGGGACTGGCTGAGCAAAGAGACTAGGAACAAGGGAGGAGGGGGGAACTAGAAATGGCTGGGCAAGGAGAATGGGTTTTAAACTGTAGGGGTATCTGCAGAGAAGGATGGGGGTGGAGAGGCTTGAGGAGCTAGATGAGAGGATTGGGATGAGGAGCCAGAAGTGGACAGGGATAGGGCAGAAAGGATAAAGTTTTAGGGGGAAGGGGCAGAAGAGGCTATGCCCACTAGAGAATGTTCCCCTCCAGAGCCTGGAATGGAATCCAGATTCCTGAGTCTCATCATTCCTCTGCTGATAGCAAATATCTGGAAATCCACTGACAGTGCCCCATCCTTTTCTAGTACTGGTCCATAGAGGATGACACCGTTACTGTTTTGAATTGTTCCCTTAACTTAAGTGGCAGAGGTCTTTGTGATGGATCTTAAAGTTCCAACCCTGGTGGTGACCCATATGGGTGTCAATTTTTTTTGCAGTTCACTTTTTAAAAACCTTAGAAATGAAACACACACAACACCACAATAAAAGAACGTTTTTAAGGTCGCAAAGTCAAGCACTCGGAAGTTATGAAATGCCAGAATTAAGGTTGTCTGTGCAACCTTAATTTAGCCCCCTGGTGTGTATAGATTATGATAGTCTTTAATTACATGATCAACTATTTTTTGACTTAGGACTCCTGCCTCATTCAGTGCACACAATGAATGGTGCTCATGTAAAAAAAAAAAATAAATAAATAAAATCTTTTGTTTTCTCCTGATTGATCTGTCTGTGGCTCTATGCCTTATTTTTGCATATGAACAATTACAACATAAAGCACCAATTTTTGGTATGGTTGGATTCTTTTTCCTCAATTTATCTCTCACCAGCAGGGCTATTGGCATCCATTGATATGATATTTGCTTAATTAATACATGTATTTGTTCCCCAAACCTTTTATTATCTTTAGGCACAACAGTGAAATCCCTCATACCTCACATTCTTTCCCAAATGACCTTTTAAACTGTAAATCTAAATAGTGTAACATACCATGGATCTAACAATTTTAGTAATTGTATTGTCATGGCACATTTAAAGATAAGGCACCAGTTCTTCATATCTGTTACAATTCTTCTACAGCATCACTTTTTCTTATGTTATTCCCATTTCTTCATGAAAGGCAGTATGCTCTGTCAATACTATTCAAAACTTAATATAAATTACTACAGAGAATTCCTTTTAAAACATGTACACTTCTACCTCGATATAATGCTGTCCTCGGGAGCCAAAAAATCTTAAACGCTATATTGAACTTGCTTTGATCCACCGGAGTGCGCAGCCCTGCCCCCATCCCGCCCCCCCCCCGGAGCACTGCTTTACCGCATTATATCCGAATTCGTGTTATATCGGGTAGCGTTATATCGAAGTAGCGGTGTATGTACAGCAGCATATTTTACTACTGCTGAAGAATTTCTACTGAATTTTTTTTTTTTTTTGAAGGGGAGGGCTTTACTGATCTTTGATTTGTAAGTACTGTGAATATTGCAAATCTTAATCTGTTTAAAATCTAATAGGTCCGTTTTTTTAATTAAGCCACTGAAGGGCGTGGGGAAGTAGGTCTTTATAATAGTCAGAGTTCCCTTGTATTAATCTAGAATTAAAATCCTTAATTTAATTGGTGATAAAGGAGATGAAAAAGGACTTAGTTACTTTGAGAGATAATCCTGTTTTTTATAATGACCTTAGCAATAGGGTGATGTATAACGACATGTCGGATTTTTTTTCCCTCTTAATATACCCTAGAGAAGTGCTCTCTCTACCCAATGCAGCCTCCCACTTTGATTTTTTTGGGCTGTCATTGCATGCTAATCTTAAGAGTTAGACAAAGCAACAAAACAGGATGGTTCAGATTTGTTTGCCAAAGCCACATTTTAAGTCATTAATTCTCTTCTGCTTATGTATAGTGCAAATAGAATCTCTCTGAGGCTCTTTCAAGAATGTACAATGTTACCTGCTGTGCATGAAAATATGGTTTTAGATCTACCTTCTGTGCCATTTTGTACTATATTATTTTGTAGCAAACTGCTTGGGGGTATGTTTCACTGCTGAGTGTGGAGCTAGGAGAATACTGCACAATCTTTCCACAAATGTTTGAATTTGACTGTGTCTGGGTCCTTCTTATGTTTGTGGAAAGTATTGCAGAATTACTTTACTGTTAGAAATGGTTGGAGAAACAGGTAGTATACATTTGAGAACATTCACAGAAAATAAAAGTTGGATTTTAAGTTACGTTACCCACAATTATCAGTTATGTTTCTGATCCCTATTTAGATTAACCTATATCAATAACTAAAACACCTTGAATTTTGATTATTAAATATTCACAATTTGCTGCTCACAAATAAATTGATGGCCAAGATTTAGTTTCAGAATTTATACAATGAATAATTTAAAATTAGTACATTTGAGAAAACTGACTTGTTCCTGAATGTGTGCACAGAAAATGGAATAATTTGATGAACTTTTCCTTTTATCCATTATCTGTCCAATTCTACCTGAGGACATGGGATTTGCAGACAGTCCCAGCTTGTCTTGGCTTTGCAGAATTTACGGTATAGTTCTGACCTAATAATTCCCTGGCAGAGTTATCTTGCCTTTTAATGTGAATGCATTTTTTTAATGCTCAGTCTTAATTCAATGAAGCAGTGGTGCAAGCACATTTAAAAACTTGGAGTGTACCAGGAATGTTGAGGAATCTAGGAATGATGAAGTACTTCACCCTGAGTATAATTTAATAACAAAGAATTAGTCTTCCCTACAAGTTTTCAATAGATAATCTGTTTCCTTTGAAATGTTATCTGGACCCCAAATACGTATCCGATCTTTTTAAGGTGTTCCAGGATCTACCATTCTTAATGTAGGGAAAACCAAATTGTAAAGAGCAATGGGAGAAGCTCTTCAGAGGAGCAATTTGAGGTACAGTACTAAGGTCTCTAGTGAATTTTCTAAAGAATTAATATTTCATTTAAAGCATTTTGATTAGGGCTGTGAAGTGATTAAAAAAATCAATCACGATTAATTCTGTGACTTTTAAAAAATCGCAATTAATCGCACTGTTAAACAATAGAATACCATTTATTTAAGTATTTTTGGATGTTTTCTGCATTTTCAAATATGTTGATTTCAATTACAACACAGTGTACAGGGATCACTTTATTTATTTTTGATTACAAATATTTGCACTGTAAAAAACAAATCGTATTTTTCAGTTCCCCCATTACAAGTACTGTTGTGCAATCTCTTTATCATGAAAGTTGAACTTACAAATGTAGAATTATATACAAAAAAACCTGCATTCAAAAATAAAGCAATGTAAAACTTTAGAGCCTACAAGTCCACTCAGTCCTACTTCAGCCAAACAAGTTTGTTTGCATTTGCAGGAGATAATGCTGCCCACTTCTTGTTTACAATGTCACGCGAAAGTGAGAACAGACGTTTGCATGGCACTGTTGTAGCCAGAGTCACAAATTACCGTATTTATGTGCCAGATGCGCTAAAGATTCATATGTCCCTTCATGCTTCAACCACCATTCCAGAGGACATGCATCCATACTGATGACAGGTTCTGTTCGATAATGATTCAAAACAGTGCGGACGAATGCATGTTCATTTTCATCATCTGAGTCAGATGCCACCAGCAGAAGATTGATTTTCTTTTTTGGTGGTTCGGGTTTTGGTGGTGGTTTCCGCATCGGAGTATTGCTCTTTTAAGACATCTGAAAGCATGCTCCATGCCTCGTCCTTCTCAGATATTGGAAGGCACTTCCAGATTCTTAAACCTTGGGTTGAGTGCTGAATCTATCTTTAGCCCTGGTCTACACTATGAGGTTAGGTCGAATTTAGCCGCGTTAGGGCAATTTTATAAGCAATGCTTCTACACAACCAACCTCGTTCCGTCGACCTAAAGGGCTCTTAAAATTGACTTCTGTACTCCTCCCTGGCGAGGAGAGTAGAGCTAAAATTGACCTTGCTGGGTCAAATTTGGAGTAGTGCAGATGCAATTTGACGGTATTGGCCTCCGGGAGCTATCCCAGAGTGCTCCAATGTGACTGCTCTGGATAGCACTTTCAACTCCGATGCACTAGCCAGGTACACAGGAAAAGCCCCGGGAAACTTTGAATTTCATTTCCTGTTTGTCAGCATGGCGCAGGTGACCATGCAGTCCCCCCAGAATTGCAAACGAGCTCCAGCATGGACCGAAAGGGAGATACTGTATCTGATTGCTGTATGGGGAGAAGAATCTGTGCAGGCCGAACTCCGATCAAAAAGAAGAAATGCCAATATATATGCCAAAATCGCACCGGGCATGGTGGACAGGCTACAACAGGGACACACAGCAGTGCCGCGTGAAAGTTAAGGAGCTCAGGCAAGCCTACCAAAACACAAAGGAGGCAAACGATCGCTCTGGGTCAGAGCCCCATACATGCCGCTTCTATGATCAGCTGCCTGGCATTCTGGGGGGGACCCTACCACTGCACCACCACTGTCCATGGACACCTGCAAGGGGGGAGTCTCATGCAACAGGGAAGAGGATTTTGAGGAGGAGGAGGAGAATGCACAGCAGGCAAGCAGTGAATCCGTTCTCCCCGGCAGCCAGGACCTTTTCATCACCCTGGAGCCAATACCCTCCCAAGGCGGGATCCTGAAGCCAGAGAAGGCACCTCTGGTGAGTGCACATTTGTAACTACACTACAGGGTTTAAAAGCAATTGTGTTTAATGTTTGATTTGTCCTGAAGAATCGGGATGCATTCGCGACCAGTTCAGCTACTGGAAAAGTCTGTTAATGTGTCTGGGGATGGAGCGGGAATCCTCCAGGGACATCTCCATGAAGTTCTCCTGTAGGTACTCTGAAAGCCTTTGCAGAAGGTTTCTGGGGAGGGCTGCCTTATTTCATCCTCCACAGTAGGACACTTTACCACGCCAAGCCAGTAGTAAGTAGTCTGGAATCATTGCAGCACAAAGCATGGCAGCGAATGGTCCTGGATTTTGGTCGCATTCAAGCAACATTCGGTCTATATCTTTCTGTGTTAACCTCAGGAGAGTGATATCATTCATGATCACCTGGTTGAAATGGGGGAATTTTTGTAAGGGAACAGTAAAAGGACCCCGTTCATGCTGGGCTGTTTGCGCTTGGCTAAAAGGGATCATCCCTGAGAATAGCCACACGGTGGGGGGAGGGGTGAAGGGCTCATCCCAGAGAATAGCCATGCGGTGGGGTGGGGGGAGGTGTGTGCTGCACATCCACCTGAAAACCGCAGCCCCTCCTTTTAAATGGCAAACCCAACTGGCATTGCTTGCTATGGGAAAGGAGGGCGCTGCAGTTTGAAACCATTCCCACATGTTATGAACGCGTACCCTTTGGATTACCATGGCTGCCTGGAAACTGAATTCTGTTGCCCAGCCGTGTGTGATGTCACCATACCGGCAGGCGCTCAATATAAAAGGCAAAATGCGACCTTGTACCTAAAGCACATGTGCTGTCTGCTGTGTTTACTCTCCCTTTTTATCCCCCTGCAGGTGCAAATGTTTCTTTGCTCCCCCTATCATCTCCGTCCCTGAGATTATTGCAGATTAGAAGGCAAAAAAAAAAAAACGCACTCGCGATTGTTTTCCGAGCTCATGCAGTCCTCCCGCACTGATAGGGCACAGCTGAATGCATGGAGGCATTCAGTGGCAGAGTCCAGGAAAGCATTAAGTGAGTGTGATGAGAAGAGGCAGGAGGCGATGCTGAGGCTAATGGGGGAGCAAATGGACACGATGAGGGGTTTGGTGGAGCTGCAGGAAAGCCAACAAGAGCACACACTGCCACTGTATCCATTGTATAACCGCCTTCCCTCCTCCCCAAGTTCCATATCCTCCTCACCCAGACGCCCAAGAATGTGGGCGGGGGGGGGAGGCTCCAGGTACCCAGCCACTCCACTCCAGAGGATAGCCCAAGCAACAGAAGGCTGTCATTTGATTTGTAGTGTGGCTACAATAAGCAATGTGGCCTTGTCCTTTCCTCCTCCCCTACCCCACCCAGGCTACCTTGTCAGTTATCTCACTTTTTTTTTTAATTAATAAAGAAAGAATGCATGGTTTCAAAACAATAGTGACTTTATTTCCTTTGCCAGCTGTGATCGAAGGGGGGAGGGTGGTTGGCTTACAGGGAATTAAAATCAACAAAGGGGTGGGTTTGCATCAAGGAGAAACGCACACAACTGTCACACCATAGCCTGGCCAATCATGAAACTGGTTTTCAAAGCTGATGCGCAGAGCGCGTAGCTGTGCTCTTCTAATCGTCCTGGTGTCTGGCTGCTCAGAATCGTCCACCAGGTGATTTGCCTCAACCTCCCACCCCGCCATAAATGTCTCCCCCTTACTCTCTCAGATATTATGGAGCAGACAGCAAGCAGCAATAACTATGGGAATATTGGTTGCGCTGAGGTCTAACCTAGTCAGCAAATAGCGCCAGCGAGCTTTTAAACATACAAAGGCCCATTCTGCACTTGCTCAGTGTTAGGATATAGATATTCAGGCCTGTCTGCAAAGGCCTATACTTTAAGAATTTAGGTGTATTCTTATCACTTAGGTAGTTATAGAGGTATAAAAAGAGAGAATCAAAATCACTGTCTGCCGGTGTAATGGCCTTCTCTTACTGTGACAGTCTGAGGCCCTCTTCTTAGGCTAAGCCTTTGGCTAAGCAGCAGAGGCAGCCATAAACTGGGAAGCGAACGGTCACATCCTCACATTCCAAACTAGTCACATTGAAATAAATCAATCTGGGTCTGTTAGAAAGATGATCCGATCTATCACCTCCAGATAAAGGGAAGAGCCTAGAAGATGTAAAAGGAAACTTAGTTTGATAGCATCCTGTCTGGCAAGAACTCACTTATCAATAGCTGGGATGTGAAATCCTCATTTCTGTATTGTTCTATCACTGTAGTCTCTACTTCCCTATTGTTTGTTTGTATAATCTGTCTGGTTCTGTGATTGTTTCTGTCTGCTGTATAATTAATTTTGTTGGGTGTAAACCAGTTAAGGTGGTGGGATATAATTGGTTAAATAATCATGTTAGGATTGGTTAGTTAAATTTCAGTAAAATGATTGGTTAAGGTATAGCCAAGCAGAACTCAAGTTTTACTACATGCAGTCAATCAGGAAGTAGGGGGGGGAATGGGATGGGGGAATTGGAATCATGTTTTGCTAGTGGGGGGGGGAAATGGGAACAGGGACACAGGCAAAGTGCCCTTACGCATGCAAAAGTTTCTCAGCCACTGGGAATCAGCCCATACCCGCAACACTATGCGGTCCCACTAGTCTGTGCTTGTTTGCTGGGCCCAGAATCGGCGTTCCACTGTATCAACCTGCCCCACTGCCACCATGATGTCCCAATTGCCACATCCCGTGCTTTCAGGAACATCTGTGTCCATGTCCTCCTCCCGATCATCCTCGTGCTGGCATCTTCTAGCCAGGTTCTGCACATACTGCAGTATAATGTGCGAGGTGTTTACAATGCTCACAACAGCAGCGGTGAGCTGAGCGGGCTGCATGCTTGCCATGCTATGGCATCTGCATGGGTAACCAAGGAGAAAAGGTGTGAAATGATTGTCTGACATTGCTTTCACGGAGGGAGGGGAGACTGACGACATGTACCGAAAACCACCCACGACAATCTTTTTGCCCCATCAGGCATTGGGAGCTTAACCCAGAATTCCAATGGGTAGCAGAGACTGCGGGAACTGTGGGCTATCTACACACAGTGCACCGCTCCGTGAGTCGATGCTAGCCACAGTATTGAGGATGCACTCCGCCGACTTAATGCACTTAGTGGGGACATAGACAATTGACTGTATAAAATCACTTTCTAAAGATCGACTTCTATAAAATTGACCTAATTTCGTAGTGTAGACATACCCTTTGAGATCTCACATTGGTACCTTCTTTGCATTTTGTCAAATCTGCAGTGAAAGTGTTCTTAAAATGAACAACACATGCTGGGTCATCATCCGAGACTGCAGTAACATGAAATATATGGCAGAATGCTGGTAAAACAAAACAGGAGACATACAATTCTCCCCCAAGGGGTTCAGTCACACATTTAATTAATGCATTATTTTTTAATGAGCGTGATCAGCATGGAAGCATGTCCTCTGGAATGGTGGCCGACGCGTGAAGGGGCATACGAATGTTTAGCATATCTGGCATGTAAATACCTTGCAATGCCGGCTACAAAAGTGCCATGCGAACGCCTGGTCTCACTTTCAGGTGGCATGTAAATAAGAAGCGGGCAGCATTATCTCCCGTAAATGTAAACAAACTTGTTTGTCTTGGCAGTTGGTTGAACAAGAAGTAGGACTGAGTGAATTTGTAGGCTCTAAAGTTTTACACAGTTTTGTTTTTGAGTGCAGTTATGTAACAAAATCTACATTTGTAAGTTGCACTTTTACAATAAAGAGATTGCACTACAGTACTTGTATGAGGTGACTTGAAAAATACTATTTTTTAAATGCAAATATTTGTAATAAAAATATCAAAAATAAAGTGAGCACTGTACACTTTGTATTCTGTGTTTGTAATTGAAGTCAATATATTTGACAATGTAGAAAAACATCCAAAATATTTAATAAATTTCAATTGGGATTCTATTATTTAACAGTGTGATTAAAATATCGATTAATCACAGTTAATTTTTTTGAGTTAATCGCGTGAGTTAACTGATTAATCAACAGCCCTAATTTTGACTTTATGATCCCCTTAAATATACATACTGTCATTCAGAGAATGTTTGGTACTCAAGTTTCTGCAATATCACTTCTTTATTCCTCTAGTGATTATTAAATTTCCCTTCTATAGTTCCATGCTGTTAGATCTGACCTCTACTAAATTAGGAGGAAAGCATTAAATTAGAACATGCCATCTTAAAATGGCTGTGTTTTAAAATAATTCCATAAACTGTTAATAGAACATTACGGTTGAATGAATAAATATCAGTAAACACCAAATTAAGATGCACATGCAACTTTAGCAGTGGCCCCTTGTACTATTTATTATGCTATTTAATTATATTATATTATATTTATTTACATTATTTTAATTACATTAGAGCATTATATCTAAAATAATATAGTATCTTACAACTTTTTTCTACAACCATGATTAATTTCCTCCGGAACAAGTGAAGATACCCCTTTTCAATAAGGTCTACATATTTTTATGCCAAATTTCAATCCACAGCTAATTTGGCTGTGGATTTATGTGTGTGTTTTGTTTTATTTTAATAAAAGTTGCAAGTATAATTTTATAATGGGAAAAGTGTGTATTACTTTTCTACCCTCCTACCTATGCAAAAAGGGTCAACTGATTTTATTCAAAGTTTCCAAAATAATTCACCTCTGGGCAGAGACCATGCTAGGAAATCTTCTTCAGTTAGGTTGTTAGGCTGGTGACAGTTCTGCGAATTCAGCTGTAGCCAATACTGCTCCCACTACAATAACATTGTATTGTAGTGAAGCATAGATCATTACTACCATCTAATTTGGTATGAAGTTCAAAATCCCTCAAATGATTCTTTTGTGACACTTTGTTACATTTAGGATGCAGATATTAAAATAATAACAAAAAGCATAGATCCAAAGCTTTAAAAACCGAACTGTTTTCCCTAGCAGGGACTCTAGCCCCCAGGCTTAAAAAATTAAGCTAATGATTTAAAAATCAATAGTTTACTCCCAAATTAAATTTGATCATCAGTTCTAATGTGCATGAAGGTTAAGGAACTGGCTGTTCTGGAAACTGAAATCCTCTGTTTATTCACAGGTCAGATACGATGCAGGCAGCCAAAGTGTGAGCTTTCTTACACTGGCCCATTGCTGACCTGAGCCCTGATTTGGAGGGACCACCTTCTATAAGGGTAAGAGGCAATTCAGTCTCCTTACTACAGGTAGTTCTCTCCTAGGCCTTTCTCCATCAGAGATTTCTAATACACCTCTACCTCGATATAACGCTGTCCTTGGGAGCCAAAAAATCTTACCACGTTATAGGTGAAACCGCGTTATATCGAACTTGCTTTGATCCACCAGAGTGCGCAGCCCCGCCCCCCCCAGAGCACTGCTTTACCGCGTTATATCTGAATTCGTGTTATGTCGGGTGGCGTTATATATATATATATATAGTTATATACTATAGACTTATAGAAAGAGACCTTCTAAAAACGTTAAAATGTATTATTGGCACGCGAAACCTTAAATTAGAGTGAATAAATGAAGACTCGGCACACCACTTCTGAAAGGTTGCTGACCCCTGATCTGAACCATAGACCCATGATACTATACCCCTTTATTTGGATTATAGAATTAAAATCTTTTCTGTATGGATAATTCCATTATGAGGTTTCTTGCACCTTCCTTTGAAGCGTCTGGTACACTGTCAGTGCTGTCTACTCAACTAGATGGACTATTTTTCTGATCTGATTTGATAATTCTGTTGTTCCTATATAATTCTTCTGTTGTAAGTTGCAGTTTTCTCTAAATAGTTATTTGAGGAAGCGGAGAGGGAGAGAAACTAGGTATAAGTAAAAGGAGCCTCGAGTATTCGAGTTGTTCTAGGCTACCTGAATCTTTAAAAGTCAGCTTTCTTTAGTAAGAGTTGATTTGGTTAATCTTATTTCATGTTCCTTTCCAAAATATGTATATTAAAGGTGTGTAATACCTTGTTAAACTATAGGATGAGCATCCACAGAACCCCCAGAACAGTTTTAAAAAATTCCAGGAATCTTTTTCAAGCATCATAAGCAAAAGTTTAAGTTCAGTTACTATAAACCATGGTACTTACCCTTTCATAGAAAATTTCAGAGAAGCCAGTAGTTACAAATACTTTGAAAACGTGTTTATATTTTTTAACAACTGACACTATTGTTTCTAGGTAAATATTCTCTTTGTATTTAAAGGAAAACTGCACTCATTTTATTCTCTCCAGCAATCTAAAAGTCTAAAGGGTAAGAAATGGTTCTCATAATAAATAAAGCATGTTTCATGGGTGACCGTCCTGTTGAAGTGACTTAATTTGCAACACTGGCAGTTTAGGAACAAAAAGCACAACTCTAAGTAAGTTTCAGAGTGTAATATTTCAAATAACTTAAAAATGAAATGTTTTGTAGAAACAAGTTTTGATTGTTAAAACATCATTAAAGCAGTCTGACAATTTTATTTAGTTTCTTATAGCAGTCTGTCACACAGGTGTTGTCACAAGTGACATTTCTTCAACAAGATGGCTACTTGGGCTCAGAGTTGCCAATTTATTTTTCCCAAATACACTTAATGTTTTATACATGACAAGTTATACTTCTTACTTATATTGAAGCTTTGGATTTTTGGATGGAGCCAGGTGACGTTCAGTTTTCTTGGAAGACTCAAACAAATCTAAGCGGAATAGATAGGGAGACATGGATATTAAAAATAAGAATGATGCTTTCATATCTTGATAGCAGAAGGTGAGAGGACAGACGGTGTTGCAATTCAAGTACTAGACTGGGATTCATGAGATCTGGATTTAGGTCCTTGCTCCGCCACACACTTCCTGTGTGATCTGGGAAAATCCCTAAATCTCTCTATGCCTATTTTCCTATCTGTAAAATGGAGGTGTTAATATTTCCTTACAACACAGACGTTGCAAGTATAAACTCATTAATGTTTGTGAGTTGCTAAGATGCTACAGTGATGGTGTAAAGTGTTAATGTACTTTAGGAGTTTAAATCTTATCTCATGGTATTAGGACTGTTGCAATGCTTACAGGTGCATTATTGCTTTTCTATTTAACTTGTTGCATTATGCAGTGTTTGAAAACTCCACCTGTCTGGGCCGACCAAGAAGCTTTCTTTGGTTAGTGCCATCAAGATTTACAAAATAATTATTAAAAAAATGTGTAGTGCAAGAGTTCTCAAACATTCTGATAGTGTGGTCACATCCTAATAGAGATTGGGTAACATTTTCAATAGCATCTAAGTCACTTTTGAAAATGGGATTTAGACTCCAAAAGCTGGGTCTATCCTACACCATTAGGTCAATGTAAGTTGCCTTACATCAGCCTATTTGTGCGTGCGTCTACACTCAAATTTGTCTCCAGCCAATGTAAGCACCACATTACAGTGACTCAATAAAACCACCTAATTGAATGGTGTTGAGCCATGGTTGATCTACTGAGGTTGACGCAGTGCAAGTATAGATGCTGCGTGACCTATGTCATCCCTAACAGTCCTCTAGCAGCTGTCCCCAATGCCTGACAGTGACCACTCTGCTCACAATTGTGATCTCTGCTGCCCAGGGGCCACGTAGACCAGAAGCTACCCTCCTTTAGAACCTCTGTGTATTATTAAAATGCTTTTTCCTGATTGCCCAGCTTTGTGAGCACACAAGCTGTCTCTTGTTTCATGCAATTGCCAACTGACCATGTTGACTCCATGCACTAGACACGCTTCTTTGTGGAGTAGATTGGAGGCGTTGGATCTCCTGGGCCTGTGGGGAGAAGAGACTGTGTGGGCACAGCTATGGATTAGCCATGGAAATGTGGACATCTATGAAAAGATTGCACAGAGAATGCAGGCAAAGGGATACGATAGGTAGCAGCAGCAGTGCCATGTAAAAGCGAAGGAACTGCAGCACGCATACCATAAGGCCAGGGAGGCCAACAATCAGTCTGGTGCTAAGCTGCAGACTTACCCTTTTTTTTACACCAAGCTGCATGCCATACTTGGTGGATACTCCATTAGCACCCCTCAGACCACTCTAGATACCTCTGAGGAGCTTGAGACACAGAACCCTACTGTGAACAGCAAGGAGGGGGGGTGGGGGGAACACACAGCAGGGAGGTCCAACTATGCCACCAGACAGGACCTGTTTTTGAGACTGCACCACAATCTAGTGCAGGGGTCGGCAACCTTTCAGGAGTGGTGTGCTGAGTCTTCATTTATTCACTCTAATTTAAGGTTTCGCGTGCCAGTAATATATTTTAACATTTTTAGAAGGTCTCTTTCTATAAGCCTATAATATATAACTAAACTATTGTTGTATGTCAAGTAAATAAGATTTTTTAAATGTTTAAGAAGCTTCATTTAAAATTAAATTAAAATGCAGAGCCCCCCGGACCAGTGGCCAGGACCTGGGCAGTGTGAGTGCCGCTGAAAATCAGCTCATGTGCCGCCTTCGGCACGCGTGCCATAGGTTGCCTACCCCTGATCTAGTGAGTCCCCCCTGCTGAGCACAGAGTCAATGAAGGGGAAAGAGCCTTGGGTGAGTGTGTGAATGCATTTTTCCTTAGTGTTTAAATGTAAAGATAGCACCGGACCCAACCCCAAATTAGCAGGACAAAGGTATACACTTTTCATTGTTTTGCTCCTACAAGTCAAAGACAGCATCCTGGTGGCAACTTTTCCTCCTTTGCCTCACTGATATTATAAAGGACGCAGCAAGCAGCTGTGACCATTGGAATATTTTTCCCACTGAGATCCAGGCTTGTTAGCAAACAATGCTAGCGTCCATGCCATCTACCAAAAGCATATTCAACTGTCATTCTGTGCCTGCTGAGCCAGTAGTTGAATCTTTCTGTGATGCTGTCAAGGTGGCCAGTGTATGGCTTCATACACAGGGGAAAAAGGGATAGGCAAGGTTCCCCAAGATCACTAGTGGCATTCCAACATCAGCAGTGGTAATCTGCTGGTCGGGAAGAATGTCTCTGCTTGCAGCTTTGTGACCTGTCTAGTGTTCTTAAAGATGTGAGCAGTGCAGCTTATCTGACTAGCCCACACTGATGTCAGTGAAGCATCCCTAGTAATCCATCAACACTTGCATAACCATAGAAAGTAGCCCTTTCTATTGATGTACTCTGTGGCAAGGTGGCTGGTGCCAAAATAGGGATGTGTGTGCAATCTATAGCTTCACTGCAGTTCAGGAATCCCGTTTCTGTAAATCCATCCACTATGTCCTGCACATTGCCAAGATTCACAGTCCCTGTGTAGCAGGAGACTATTAATGGCCCTACACACTTGCATGACAATGGCCCTCACTGAATTTTCCAACCACAAAATGATTTCCCACTGATTGGTAGCAATGTAGTGTGGCAAGCTTCCATGGCGTGATCATCACTCACTTCTTCGCTATCAATGTAGTTGTAACGATGCTGCCTTTGGTGGGACACTTCTGAGAGTATCTATTCAGGACAAATTGCTTAGAGCCAGGGCAGTTACAGCCCAAGGCTGGGGTTTTTCCACTTCTAAGGCACACCAAACCAGCCAGACAGAGAGGACTTTGGTTTTACCCCACTGGCTAACCATAAGTCATACAAGCAATTCCCTTAGACACTCCAGTTTCCCAGTATCACCACCAGTGCCACTCATTATGGGGACGAATGGTCATGAAAACCAATACCACAGTAAAAGAAAAAAAGATTCTCCCGATCCCAAAGGACCAAGCCCCAGACCCAGACCCAGGTCAATATACAAATCAGATCTTACCCACACATCATTCTGTTGCCAATCCTTTAGAATCTAAAATCTAAAGGTTTATTCATAAAAGGAAAAAGATATAGATGAGAGCTAGAATTGGTTAAATGGAATCAATTACATAGAGTTATGGCAAAGTTCTTGGTTTAGGCTTGTAGCAGCGATGGAATAAACTGCAGGCACAAATCAAGTGTCTGGAGTACATCCACAGCTGGGATGGGTCATTCAGTCCTTTGTTCAGAGCTTCAGTTTGCAGCAAGGTTCCTCCAGAGGCAAGAAGAAGGATTTAAGACAAAATGGAGGGGTTTCCAGGGCCTTTTATATCCTGTGCCATCCTGTGTTCTTACTGTGGAAATCACAGCAGCAAGATGGAATTTGGAGTCACATGGGCAAGTCACATGTCCATGCATGACTCAGTTCTTTACAGGCCGACGCCATTGTTTACATGTTAGTTTGAACCGTTCCCAGGAAAGCTCAGATGTGGATTGGCGTCTCCCAAAGTCCATTGTCAGTTAAGTGTTTCTTGATTGGGCACTTACTGAGAATAGTCCCTTCTCAAGAAGCTGACCAAATGCTTCACTGAGGCTACTTAGACTCAAAACACATTGAGATACAAGTTCATAGCCAATATTCATAACTTCAACTACAAAATGATACACACATGCAGACAGTATAATTATAACCAGCAAATCATAACCTCTTTATAGACACCTCACACGACAACCTTTGTACAATATTTGCTGCAAATATATAACTGTGGTTGCAACAATGATCTGTACCGTCCCAGTTTATGTCAATAACGTCACAGTAGCTTTCATTATGGTGTCTCTGTGCTGGTGAGTTGGGGCAAGGTCAGCAGGCAGATCCAGGAATGTGGCCATTTGCAGCGAGAAGTTCTGCAGCCACTGCTCGTCGTTTCAAAGCAGCCACTGTTCATCGATTGAATTACTGTCCAATACCACCAGTCAGTGCTCGTTTCTCAAGCTCAGGAGTGTTCCTTGACTGTCTGCAACTGCTCTGTGAATGCTACCAACTACCTTGAATTGTTTTTTCACTGTGTCCCTCAGCACTCTATCCTGCAGCTCTGCAAATATTGGAGGATTGTTTGTCCGGTGTTTGCAACATTTGTGACAATACTGAAGAACTCTGTAATAGATTGCAGACTGTGAAAAGGGTCATGTCCACCTGGGTTTGTGGATTTTTTTAATTTTTTTTTTAAAAGGCATGAAAATTATGGGATATGAATGGCATTATGGGAGGGAGAAAGTTGCAAGTTGTGAACTTGACCCCTTGCTCCCTGTCACCTGTGTGTGATACTCTTTTCTACTCTACAATGCATTTTGAAAATTTCCCAAAAGGCAGCATGCCTGCCAGTAGCTAGTGACACACTGGGATACCTATCTGCAGCGCACCATACTTTGCATTAAAATAAGCACTTCTGGTGAGTACATGCAACACTGATGCAAGCAGCCAAGTATGCACAAGCGATATACTTACTGCGGCGGCTTTATGCTGAAATAAGTTGAATTGACTTAAGTTTGTAGGGAAGACATGGCCTGAATCATTTAGGTTCTTTTGACAATTTTATCCAATATCTTGTGGGGCACCTTCCCTCTCCATACACAATCACCTGCTTTTCCATTCATTATGTCAAAAAATCCGTGTGGTTGCTTTCATGGAAAAGTAATATTAGCAGAATGCAAAACTAAGGACTGACACCTACCCAAATGACAAGAGAGGTGACATTATGAGAAGGGTTTCTGCACTATATCTTGCATTCCTGCTCCTTTTTGGGACCCGATACTTCCTTACACCAACTACTGACAAATGTACATGGGTGTCAAAATATGTTCCCTAACAATCTTTAGAACTTTATGGAGTGTATCAAAGTACCTGAGGGGATGCATACACTGAAGCCTGAGGCAAGTTACTATGGAGGGAGGTGAGGGGGAACTGTAGGTGAAGTCTTGCAAGAGTGACCACTTTGTGGGTAGAGGCTGAAATGTATTGCTTCTAGTATTGTTAAGGAATGTAGTTGTGACAGTGTACCCCATAAGGCTTTATGGGGCGGGGCTCATAAATGTATGTATGATATAACTGGAATAGGGTTTTGCTACATAGGCCATGTAACATATCTATGTAAAGGTTATGATCTACTGGTTATGTTCATCCTAGTTGTATGCAGGCACCATTTGTGTGTTCAAAGTTATGAACATTGGCTATATAATTGCTTGATTTCTAAGTGGCCTTAGTTAGAACATTGGATCACTTCTTGGGAAGGAATGTGCAAATTAACTGTTCAATCAGGGAGCACTTAACAGACAAAAGAGCTTGGAAGACTCCAATCCACATAAGCAGTCTACCTGAGGACGTTCAAGGTAGCATGTGGGTAATGGCTGCTACCTGCAAGTCCTGAGTCATGCATGGGCATGTGACCTGCCCATGTGATTCCGAATCTCCATTTTGTGACTGGATTCTACAGAGGGTGAGGAGGGGGTCTCCACCCACAAGAGACAGTCTATTTAAACCCGTGGGAGACCCCTCCATTTTGTCTTCAGCTGGCTAAAGAAGGAGCCTCTCCACCCCCCCAGGGTACTCGAAGGAAACTGGAACAAAGGACAGTAACTACAGGGGGTGTGAGTAACTGCTGGACCCAGGCTAAAAGAAGATTAGCCTGTAAAAGGGAACATTTTGGAACTGGTGAGGATCTTATCTGTATTTAGTGCAATTAGACATAGATTTGCGCATTTTATTTTATTTTGCTGGGTAACTTGCTTTGTTCTGTCTGTTACTACTTGGAACCACTTAAATCCTACTTTCTGTAATTAATAAAATCACTTTTTACTTATTAATTAACTCAGAGTATGTATTAATACCTGGGGGAGCAAACAACTGGGCATATCTCTCTATCAGTGTTATAGAGGGCGAACAATTTATGAGTTTACCCTGTATAAGCTTTATATAGGGTAAAACGGATTTATCTGGGTTTAGACCCCATTGGTGTTGGGCATCTGAGTGCTAAAGACAAGCACACTTCTGTGAGCTGTTTTCAGGTAAACCTGCAGCTTTGGGGCAGGTAATTCAAACCCTTCAGCGAGACAGGGTGCTGAAGCCACTGAGCTGGCAGGGAAAACAGGAATAGAAGTAGTCTTTGCACATCGGGCGGCAGCTCCCAAGGGGGTTTCTGTGATCCAACCCGTCACAGTAGTACACCTCTACCCCGATATAACGTGACCCGATATAACATGAATTCGGCTATAACGTGGTAAAGCAGTGCTCCAGGGGGGGCGGGGCTGCGCACTCCGGCAGATCAAAGCAAGTTCGATATAACACGGTTTCACCTATAACGCGGTAAGATTTTTTGGCTCCCGAGGACAGCGTTATATTGGGGTAGAGGTGTACCTACTTTTGGAAAGTGTGTAGTAATCACAGTGTTCCTGTCTGTTTATAACTCTTCCTTTGATACTATTGAGTTTTCTAGAAAACTGTGTTAGACGGGAAAAATACATCTATTGGAGCCAAATAAGCAACGTCAGATGGAATCTTTGAGACATAATTATTGAGCTGCTTCTCTGGAGCTGTTACTCTGAAAAAGGGAAATGGGGACCATGATTTGGGCACTTGCAGAATATGTCACTATTGTGGCATATCCAGTGTTGCTTAGCTGATCGCACAGCTTCAGTGGCAAAATGTCATGGCTATGAATGAAAGCAGCAAACATCTGTTCTTGACACTTATGTAACTGTAGGATATGAGGTGAACAAGACTGCATCAGATTGAAACTTCAGGGAGAACTAAGTCAGCAGAATGTAACTGCGCAAACTAGAATTTGGGTAGAACACTTTGGATAACAATCCATGATTTGTGTTCCCTGGGATCTTTAGTGACTGCAATCTGTTGGGACTCCAATTCTTTCATCTGAAAAACGGAACCTTCTTTAGTACACTGTGCTCTTTAACACTATGCCGGGGTATTGGTTCAGTACCTGAAAAGAAAAGCCTTCTAAAGAGCCCCTATCAGTTCCTGCAGCATGCGGGGCTTTCTTTGGAAGTCTTGCATCCCAGCTATGAATTAAGGACAATTCTGCCTACCTTGAGACAGTACTACTCTATAATAGTGAAATTATTTGGAATGGGAACCATTTTGACATCACAATAAGATGCCACTGACAGTGGGTTGTATATATAATTACCCGTATTGTCCCGAGCAGCTAGTCCAAATTTGGGGCCCTATGCGTATTGCAGTTGGGAGTAGAGAGTGACAATGGAATCTTTTTTTCCCCCTTCAATGCAGTCTTGTTTATTTACAAGGAATTTACAAAGTCCTGTTTCTCTGAATACAGGAGGAACCAAAAAACCAAAAGGAGATATTTTCTTTGTTTAGATCACCAAGCCTCTTTAGCCAGCAGCAGACCCCAAAACTCCCTCTCTAGCTCCTTCCAGAGTTGAACTCCATGCTTCTCCAGGCTCTCTCTCTCTTCCAGGCTACGTCTTCACTTGCAGATGTAGAGCACTGTGAGTTAAACCATCCCTCAGAGATAGCAGCAGGGAAAGCGCTGCTGTGTGTTCACACTGTGCTCCTTGTGACTGTGGAGCATGTCCACATTAGCAGCCCTTGCAACGCCACAGAGAGCAGTGCATAATGGTAGCTATCCGAGTTTGCAAATGGCTGCAGCATGCTTTGGGAAGGGTTTGCAATGCCTAATGGGGCAGGCACAGCATCACATGATGCAGGTTTCCCAATCCCATTGTTCCAGGACATCCTACTAGATTGCCAGCTGCTTTTCAAATGGGGGGGGGGAGGAGTGTGACAGGGAGTGTGTTGTGTGTATGTGGGGAGCGAGACAGTGTGTTTTGGGAGGAAGAGAGTGTGTCAGCAAGCTGGCTTGTAAGTTCAGACAGCCGCAGGTCTCACTCACACACACACACGTGTACGTATGTCCCGGAGCAGATAAGCATTCCGGCTGTCAGAAACAGAGCTTTGAAAGGGGATATTTGCATGCCTGCAGCCCAGTTCCAAACAATGATGAGAGTGGCCACTTGACTTCGTAGTCCACACTGACACTCCGGCGCTTCAGCTGGGAGCAGAAAGCTCTATGCTTCTTGTAGAGGTGGATTACCAGGGGTGCTCCAGCCGCGGAGTCCAGCCGTTCTAAGTGCTTTTTCAGTGTGGACACCTCAGGAGTTAGGGTGCCTGGGGCTGATTTAATGCGCTCTAACTTGTCTCTTGCGTCTCTCTGGAGCATACACACACTCTCTTTTACCCAAACAATACTCAGAAAAGCCCCTCCACCTAGCAGTCGGAATTTCTGGGCATACTCTATTACAGGGGTGGGCAAACTTTTTGGCCTGAGGGCCACATCGGGGTTCCGAAACTGTATGGAGGGCCAGGTAGGGAAGGCTGTGCCTCACCAAACAGCCTGGCCCCTGCCCCCATCTGCCCCCTTCCACTTCCTGCCCCCTGACTGTCCCCCTCAGAACTCCTGACCATCCAACCCCCCCTGCTCCTTGTCCCCTAACCTCCCCCCCCCGGGACCCCACCCTCTATCCAACCCCCCCCCTGTTCCCTGTCTCCTGACTGCCCTGACCTCTATCCACGCCCCTGACAGGCCCCCCAGGACTCCCACCCCTATCCAACCGCTCCCTGTCCCCAAACTGCTCCCCAGGACTGCCTGCTCCTTTACCATGCTGCTCAGAGCACCAGGACTGGCAGCTGCACCGCCCAGCCTGAGCCAGCCACACCACCACGCTGCCCGGCAGGAGCTCACAGCCCCACCGCCCAGAGCTGAGGCTGCGGAGGAGGGGGAACAGCAGGGGAGGGGCTGAGGGCTAGCCTCCCGGGCAGGGAGATCAAGGGCCGGGCAGGAAGGTCCAGCTCTATTATGTCTTGTTGTAGGTGGGTCTCCTTAATTGTCTCTCATAACTATTTTAAATGAAAGGTGTGTTCACACCCATCAGTGTCAATGAGATTTAATCTAACCCATAACAACATCTTTATAATGTTTGGCATTATTCCTTCTTATGGATAGGGTGACCATATTTCCCTATGCTGAATATGGGACACCTGGTAAAATTACTCGTATTCAAGTGAGTTGAACGGCAGTCAATCAGAATTATGCAGTACAAATGTTCAAATTGACATCCCTGCTAAAAAGAAATATGGCATAGTTGGATTTTTGTTTTTACCTTCTTATCTTTAAGGCTTATGGGGTCACAGGGGGAGAGGTGACACACACACACACGTACACCTCTCTCACATGGGTGTGGGTGTGTGACCGACCGACCGACCCTGGGCCCCTGGGTCGGACTCGCCTTTCCTGGTACTTGGTGCTGCGTTTTCCCGAGGCAACACTTGGAGGAGGGCACGGAAGGTCACATGCACACCCCCACACCCCGCCCCAGATTTCTGCCAGAGTTCACACCAGAACGTGGCCAGCAGGAAGCTTTCAGCACTGTGCGGGAGGGAAGGGACAGGAGCTGCTTCCAGCTGCAGGAGAGGAGGGGTAGGGGTAGGGTGACCAGATGTCCCGATTTTATAGGGACAGTCCCGATTTTTGGGTCTTTTTCTTATATAGGCTCCTATTACCCCCCACCCCCGTCCCGATTTTTCACACTTGCTGTCTGGTCACCCTAGGTAGGGGTACGGGAAGGGATGACCTGGCCCGTGTCTTTGCAGAGCTCATCTCTTCCCTCACCCCCGTGTGGCTGGAAGTAGCTCCCGTCCCTTCCTGCCCGCACAGTGTTGAAAGGCAGCTAATACCTCCTGTCGGCTGCTGCTGGCCACCGACATAACCCAGCCACCTCCTGTCTTTCTGCCCCCGCCCTCCCCCCAGCTACAGTGTGGGCAGGAAGGGGTTAAGCCCTAAGACTGCATTGTGCACCAGGGCCTGGGGAATCTGACTGCAGGGGCTTCAGCAAACCCGGCCAGGGAGGTGGCTCAGCAGCAGAGGGTGCCTAGGGGACAGAGAAGCCCTGCTGTCCCTGGGGGCAGGACCCAGGGCAGGAGGGGGCAGGTGAAGAGGGTGCCAAGCCCCTGCCTGGGGGGTTGCTGTGGAGCCTGCAGGTTCAGGGTGTGAACAGGCTGGAAATACCTCCCCCTCCCTCCCCCCCCCGCATGCCACTCCAGAGCTTAGCTGTGGGGCGGAGAGGCTACCCTGTGCCAGCACTGTGTGGGGCTTGACTCCTCCTGGCCAGCGCCCCAGGCCAGAGTGTCTCGGGCTTGCCTGGGGCACTGGCCCAGGCAGAGGCAGGGGTGGAAGGAAGGAGCCTGCCAGTGAGTTGAGCACTCCAACCAGGGGCTGGTTCTCCACACAGCACTGAGAGCAGGATGCATCTGCCGGGGGAGATATGGAGGAGCAGCAGGAATGTGTGTGTGTATGGCGGGGCAAAGCAGGGAGCAGACAGTGAGAGGGGGAGCACATAAATGGTGGACAGTAGAGGTGACACGTGACCAGCCGCTGCCTAGCGCCTGCCCCCACTCACTGGCTGCCACAGCATGCAGTCAGTGCTGGTCGGAAACGGGACAGGGAGTGAGGCCCTGCTGGCTGAGAGCCGGTACGCAGCAGGGGCTGCACTGACGGGCCAGCAGGGGGAGCGGCCGGCCCCGCACACTGCAGCTTTGCCCTGCCACCAGCCTTGCACCCCTGTTGTTGGCCACTGGACCCTCCCACTCACCGCTGGTGGGCGGGTAGCTGGCGAGCAAGGATCCAGCCAGCAGCAGGACCCACCAATACTCATGTGTGTGTGGGGGGAATATGGGACAATTTGCCCATTTTTAAGAAAAAGTCAGGACACCTGTAGGAGGGCTTAAATACGGGACTGCCCCTTTAAAAACAGGACGTCTGGTCACCCTACTTACGGACTTTGTTCAGTGGCAAAACTTAACTACATTGATATTTAAATTGTTCTTATTAGTCTTCAGAGCTAACACCCAATTGAGATGAAAAGGAGCAGTATGTACTCAGTATGTACTGAGTTTGTGGACTCAGGCAGACTTCACTTCATTGGTTTACACTAGGTTCACGTTCTGAAGGTTTTCTTCACAACCGTAAGGGTTCGAGACTTAGGTGTGTGTTAAAAATTAAAATCTTAGATTTGGAGGGGAAAATAGCAGCCACCACAGAAAAGTACCAGGTAACACTTGCCTTTGCAGAGGCATAAATTAATGTAGGAACAGAGTAAAATAGTTTTTGTTTCTGCCCTACGTACTGCCACAGAATATCTCCTACCTTGGTCACGATTCTGACCATGCTTAGTTCCTCTTCAAGTTCCCATCACACCAGAGCCAGAGTAAGGCACTACAGGCCTTTGCCCAGGGTCCCCATTTCTAGAGTCGTGATAAGATCAGCTTTAATTTTTCATAGATTAGAAAAGGAAATCAAGCTTTCCTGCTTTTTCTACTCGCACTGGTTTCTTTATTTTGAATGAACTAGTCATTGAATTGAAGAGCGCTGACTAAATTGAAATGAACACAATATTTTGTCTGCCTTTGAGGAAGAGGCTACTTCTGTTAAAAGCTGGTTTAGCACAGCAGCAAACTCTTGTTCCATGTGCGTAGCCAGTGACTTCTACCAATTCAGTAGTTTGGCTTTCTCTAATACCTCAGTAGCAAACATGTACTACTTTAATTTAATTTAAATTATTTTAATAGATTATAATAAATTTAGGCCTTAACTTAGTTTGTTATAATTTATAATTTAATTTTGAATGGGTTTATATTAAAAGAAACATATTTAATTTAAATTAAAAATTCAATTTAAATAAAAAAATCTTTTTATTAAAAAAATCATTGATTTTTATCCACCCTGTTTCTAGATCTTACAGTTGAAGAAAAGCTTATAAATGTGACTTGAGTGTAACTGATGACTGCCTGCATGTTCAGACAGCCTGAAACAATAATTTCAAGAGGTGTGAACTGACAAATGCTAACAAATAGACACAAGAAAAACACACAAACAAAAACAAAAAAAAAACCATCTTAAACCAAAACTGTGGAACAAATAAGACACATGCTATTCCACCACTCATTCACATTGCTTTGTGTTGCATCACATCCATTGTCTATACAGGTCTGTCTCATCTTACGCTGGGGTTATGTTCTGCGGTCAGCGCGTAAAACAAAAACCGCGTATAGTCAAAATTACATTGAGTGTAATGGCGGGCAGAATCGCCCGCACTACAGAAACAGTATTTAAATTGTTATTTTTCTCTTTTTTTTTGGTTTATCCTTGTTTTTGCCGACCGTAAGTGTACATGTTAAATGCGCCTAAGATTCGACAGACCTGTATATGATCTATTTAGAATAGGAGGTTCTTGGCAAAAGAATCTTCCTTTTATACTTGTTTCCAAGTGTCTAGCAAGTAGAAATAAAACTAAATAGACCACTAATTAGAAGATATCTGGAAAACAAAAGTAATATGTCATGGCAATTTTTATTTTCCTTCAGGGAAAAGTGTGTTGGAATATAATTATGAAAGCTAATGATATTTAAAGAAAAATCAGTACTAAAAGCAAAGGGTTGGGGTTTTTTGAATGTTTATTAAAAAAAAAAAAGATAATCTACTTTGTTTAAAAAAAACAACAAGGAGTCCGGTGGCACCTTACAGACTAACAGATTTATTTGGGCATAAGCTTTCATGGGTAAAAAACCTCACTTCTTCAGATGCATGGAGTGAAAGTTACAGATGCAGGCATTATATAATGACACATGAAGAGAAGGGAGTACCTCACAAGTGGAGAACCAGTGTACTTTGTTTAGACTTCCAGCAAATTCTGTCTTTATTCTCCTTTGTAAGATCACTTTTTAGATTGAAGTATGTAATGCTAAGATGCTTAAACAATTTTGTATATTCTCTTTGAGTGGTTTAATTTAAAGACACTATCATTTACAGCAATCCAATATTACAGAGCTCTCTCTCCTGGAATTGCTATCTCCAGCTGAAACTGGTATTCATATTTGGTGTGGGTGGACCTTTAAAGACCTCTGGTTGTGATTTAAGAACAAGAACCTTCAGAAACAGAATCTTTTATGTACTTTACTACCTCTCATATCCATGCTTTTGCTTTCCCATCTCTCCTTTCCTTGCATGCCTACCAAGTCTCACTGTTTCTCTATACAAAGCACAGATTTCATGTGGCTGAAGAATGAACAGGCATTTTACATTTATGTAATCTGAATGCTCACTCTTTATGTTGCCAAGACTCGTCTCCGCTGTTCTGTTCTCTCCAACACTTTCTGTTGTTCCTGAGTGCAAAATCAGATCATGAGCACTCCAGATTGTCAGGAGAAAAAAACTAAATGGCCAAATGGCCAGATCAGCATCTATCCCTGCTTGTTTGTTTTTTTAAGCCGGACAGCAGCAACCCACCCTCAAACATTAAAAACCCAAACAACCTTCCCTTGTCCAAAGGGATAACATGTAGTTGTTGGGGTGGAAGCAGCCAGAAAATGAAAATATGGCAATGTAGAAGACAGTTGGAGATCAGAATAGTACATGGAACTTTCCATCACCCTCCTTTGAATTCCACTAATTAGCCACATAATGGAAAGTGTTCAAACACATGGGAATTATTTCCTTCTACACCACCACCCTCCATATACTGATGATTTCATATTTATTTTTCATCTGGATTAGGTTATATCTTTCATTAGTTTCTGCTCTGTTGGAACTGATTTTCCAGAAGTAGCGCTTCTAAGTGACTGACAATAAATGCTTCTTCCAGCTGGACTGGCATAGGTGGAAATAGCAGAAATTTGGCAGTTTCAATTTTTTTACAATTTGGTAAACTTTTACCAACCCTCCCTTTGGTCTCATTTTTCCAATTTCTATTATCAGAGTCCTTCTTTTTCCCCTATAGGTGGCATCCAGCACCAGTTCTGTTTGATCCTGGAACTTAGTGTTCTACAAGGATACTACACATTAATAAAAAAGATGACTGGATTTTATATAGAGTTTTTGTAAAGACTGAATGGCAAATCATGTTAGGACAATGGAAGCAGTTCAGTCTATTCCTGAATTAATTACCTTCATGTTTTTCTTTTATATCTTCAGGTTCGCTTCTCATATATGCGAATGAAGTATCTCTTCATCTCTTGGTTAGTAGTATTTATTGGCAGCTGGATTATATATGTTCAGTACTCCACTTACACAGAGCTATGCAGAGGTCATGACTGTAAGAAAATAATAGTAAGTATATTTGTATGTCCTGTTTGTTAAGCTTTTTTATGATCTATGAATCTACTTTTGAATTATTCAGTAGTTACCATCAAAAAGTAATATTTACTATTACATTATGCAAATACAGTAATCCTAATTTCAGTTACCTACAGCTAAAACCAATTATTTTTGTACTTTATTTCCTCATTGATTAAATGGCTCAGTTGTAAACTGCCATGTGATCAAATTCACTTTGTGACACCTTTGTTGTAGGAGAATCAATTATAATTGACATACTAATTTTAAGTTAGTGATTCCCCCTGCCTTTGTTTAACTCCTTCTGATGAGTTAAAAATGATGCATGCTGCTAGAGTACCCACAAGACACTCAGGTAGAATCTCACTCTTATAAGACAGAAGCAGCTGGCAGCGTGTTCTCGACAGGGGCCCTGTAGATTTGAAACTTTCTCCTTCACAGTCCAAAATAATTTTAGTTTATTGGCTTTTTAGGGCATGCTGTCCATTTGTTTTCCCTGGCTGCAAGGGAAAAGGACTTTGGTGAAAGATTGTAAAGATCTTAAATTGTAAAGATCTTAGATTGTAAAGATCTTAAATATGTTTTTGTTTGCTGGTCTATTATACTTTAATTATTAGTCAAAGGAGAGTTGCTAGAATAATCTAATCTTATACTTGTATTTTTAAAATGTGTCAGAGTACCTACACCAAAGCATAGACATCCTTTTTTACTGAAAGAATGTATAGATTAAAAGAAATAATACTATGAACTCAATGGCAGGCTGTT
The DNA here is from genome assembly GCA_003942145.1 of Platysternon megacephalum. Classification (NCBI taxonomy): domain Eukaryota; kingdom Metazoa; phylum Chordata; order Testudines; family Platysternidae; genus Platysternon; species Platysternon megacephalum. Next base: position 3,701,208 of record QXTE01000110.1, on the reverse strand, counting down.
CCTTTTTCTATTATTTCAGAATGGTGAAATCTGAGGATTCCATGTGGAAGTAGAAATACATATTAGCAGACCCCCATGTAAAAGCAGAGATACATGTTAGCAGATGCCTTAACAAGTTTGAGGCATTAGCAGTCATTGTGCTTCTTACATTCACCGCCTTCCTGCCCCCTCTCCCTCCCCCCCCAAAAAAAAGGCATCTTCTGGCACCATCTAGCACGTAGTTTTGTTTTGTTTGTTTCTTGTTTTCGGTAAGTCTCTTCTGATCGAGAGTAAAAGCTCCCAGTCTGTCTCCCAGTTTGAATCATTGACCCAATAAGGCCTTGATCTTGCAAACTGCTCCATGCAGGTAGACCCCTGGGCCTGCGCAGAGCCCCATTAGCTTCAACATTCTGCTTTATTCTGTTCTATATAGGGTCCCCATGCAGATGCAGGGGGTTTACCTCTCCAGAGCAACTTGCAGAATTGGGGCATATCTGAATATTTTTTTGTACCCCAGACACATTTCAGAGTTTGTACAGCTTTTTTTCCCTCATTTTACAGGATAAAAGCATAGATATTGGAAAAGCCAACAGGTGTATTGTTTCCTCTTTCTATTCTTCAGTTCTTTCTATAAACTATTTTCCTCTTTGTCTTTCAGTGTGATAAATATAAGACTGGAGTTATTGATGGATCAGCATGTAGTAGTCTTTGCGCTAAAGAAACTCTGTATTTTGGAAAATGTTTGTCAACAAAACCCAATAACCAGGTATGACTTTATTTATATGAGCTAATCATATGATTCTTTATCTAAACCGGGTTTGGGGTTTGTTTGGTTTTTGCAGAATATTAAACAGGCCTTATTGTAAAATGACTTGACTTCAGTTAAATTTTACTTATTTAAAGTTTTGCTCACTGAGATATTCAGGGGATGAGAATTTTAAACTAGGGATCCTGTTGGCACAGCACTTATAATCCCATTCTAAAAGTGAGAAATCTGAGCTGTCAACCAATATAGAACACTATCTTAGAAACAGCAGACAACAATTCAGAATAATGTTTGATTCCATTTTACAAGGATCATACTTGTCTGAATTTTATATTTAATTCACATTTCTGTTTCCATGAAATAGGATGTTTGCCACTCAATCATTTTTAACTCTAGGCATTTTAAATCCAATATTCTCAGTTCAGCAAATCTGTGATAAATTGGGTGGTGGGGGAAATGAGGACAGAGATTTACCTTTTGCAGTGATTTAGATAAATACTACAGTCCAATAAATGTATAGATTTGTATTTCTTAGTGTATTTGATGATTTGGCATATCATATTATACAGATGTGTATATACTTTGTAATACTGTGTAACACTCTACTTCTCTAATTTTACAAATGCCACTTTTAAAATACTGAAACTTTAAATGTACAATAAACCTATACTTGGTGTGGACCCTGCACTAGAGCAGCTATGAAATCCCATTTCATAATCCCAACTATATATATAAAATGATGGGGGTTAAATTAGCTGTTGCCACTCAAGAAAGAGATCTTGGAGACATTGTGGATAGTTCTCTGAAAACATCCACTCATTGTGCAGTGGCAGTCAAAAAAGCGAACAGAATGCTGGGAATAATTAAGAAAGGGATAGATTATAGGACAGAAAATCTATCTGTGCAGATGTGGCTGTCCCATCTCAAAATTATATATTGGAATTGGAAAAGGTTCAAAAAAGGGCAACAAAAATGACTAGGGGTATGGAACAGCTTCCGTATGAGGAGAGATTAATAAGACTGGGACTTTTCAGCTTGGAAAAGAGATGGCTAAGGGGAGATATGATTGAGGTCTATAAAATCATGACTGGTGTAGAGAAAGTAGAAGGAACCTTAAGGAAGTGTTTTGTTTACTACTTCTCATAACACAAGAACTAGGGGTCACCAAATGAAATTAATAGGCAGCAGGTTTAAAACAAATAAAAGGAAGTATTTCTTCACACAACGCAGAGTCAACCTGTGGAACTCCTTACCAGAGGATGTTGTGAAGGCCAAGACCATAACAGGGTTCAAAAAAGAACTAGATACAGATGCCCCCCGGGTTACGCAAACCCGACTTACACAAATCCGCACTTACGGGTAATGGTCGGGTATACGTTTCCGACTTACGCAAAATTTGAGTTACGCAAGACATTCCAGAACGGAACACTTGCGTAAGTTGGGGAGTGTCTGTAAATTCATGGAGGATAGGTCCATCAATGGCTATTAGCCAGTATGGGCAGGAATGGTGTCCCTAGCCTCTGTTTGCCAGAAGCTGAGAATGAACAACAGGGGATAGATCACTTGATGATTACCTGTTCTGTTCATTCCCTCTGGGGCACCTGGCATTGGCCACTGTGGGAAGACAGGATACTGGGCTAGATGGACCTTTGGTCTGACCCAGTAGGGCCATTCTTATGTTCTTACGTTCATTACATGGTCACTTCCAAAATTGCTGACACTCCACATCCATTAAAGGTTTTGACAGAGTGCCTGTGTTCCAGTACAGTGTGCTTCCTCTCTCCCATCCTGCACCACCAAACCAAAAAAATGCCTCTTATCAGCCTTAATGGAGAAGGTGCTGATGCCATTGTATAAAGCACACTTTTATAGAGCATGGGCATGTTGCTCTTTAAAATCATATTTGGATGCAGTGGTCTCTCTTAAATAAGTTTTAAAGTGGCACATTGTACAGGGAGCTGCCACCACCAGTCTGAATGCTGGCTCCTTGCAGTTTCCTTGAGAAAACCCAGCATTCTGACTCAGGACAGTAGAAGACAGGAGAGCTTTTGAGGAAAATGTTATGTAACTATCTCATTGCCTTTTTTCTGCATAGATGTATTTAGGAATCTGGGGTAATCTACAAGGTGTCATAAAATGCCAGATGGGAGAAACTATTCATCTTGATCTTGGAACTGAACTGGAACCAAGAAAAGAAATAGTTCTGTTTGATAAACCAACTAGAGGAACTACTGTTCAGAAATTCAAAGAAATGGTATATGGTCTTTTAAAAGTAAGTATATGTCAAAGAAGAGAAAATGAGCATAGATGCTCATTCTCACCACATTTATTTTTTATTAAAAAAAAATTTTTTTTGTGCCTGACTCTCTTTTTTGTCTGTTTGTTTTCAGCAGGAAGAGTACACAAATTAAATGTAAAGTCAAAACCTACTAAGTTACAATTCCAGTTAGGTTAGGGATGACCTATTTTAGCTTTGAGAACAATTTTCATATTTTTTCACTTTAAGAATCTACTGTTGCTGGTGAGTAGATCACATAAGCATGAAAAATTTCACACCCAGAGTTACATGTTAGAGACAATCATGAGTAATTTAAAAAAAAAAAATAGAGGGGTGGAGGTGGCAGGATAGTTATTGGAATGGAAGCTAGCATGCAACTTTTACATGTTTAAGGCTTGAACCTGTTTTTGGCCCTTAAAGTCTTTCTTAAACTACTGTTTGGAACTGTTTTGTAGCCTGGTCCCATGACATGGTTGTATTTATAATGCTAGTGGTGTCCCTAAGGCCCTATTCCTACTGGGATTGGATCAGTGTTTAAATACAGTTTCTCTAGAACTCTGCTAGCAACAGTTTTGCTAACAATTGTGACCAGAGAAATAGGTATCTCTTCCTCTGCGTTTTTTCTGTACCATACTAAAAACTATTCTATCCTACTAAGTAGTCTACAGCCGAGTTTTCCCAGTATAGAAGCATTGATCTAAGGATATGTTTACACTGAGGGTTTTCTGAACTTCTCCCGCCATTACTTTATCACTTATGCAGCTCCAGTAGTGATAGCAACTGTGGCAGTGTGAATTTAAAAACCAAACAGAAAACCTGACAGCTTATCTACAAGTGTCACTTACCCCTACTCAAAGCAGGTCTATGCAACATGATGGTAAGAATGTTGGTGACTGGTTTACACTAGTGCTTTCCCCTATAATTAACATTGGTGGAGCTGCAGAGATGCTAGAGTAATTGCAGGACAATATCAGAAAATGTTCAGTGGAGACAAGGACCTGAAAAAATATCCTGTCTATACTGGTCATAGATGGGTGTAGCAGTTTTGATTCCAGAAAAGACAGGACTTCCCTATTCAAAAGCGCAGCAGTCCTGCTGGTTTGTTAAACCAATGAAATGAAAGTTATTATAGTAAGTGACAGAACTAAGTATGAAAGTACATTTATTAGTATAAGAGTAGTACTAAGAGATATTAAAAACATATTTATGACTGGCTAGAAATGATTCCTTGTTGTAATCTCTCGTCACTATTGCAAGATGCACGCTTTAATCAGATGAATCATAGTAAAACAAGCTCTGGTTATTATGAAATGTTGTTTGAACGCTCAAAACTTTTATAGCAAAAGAACCACAAAATGTTTTTATTACAAGTAGGGTTGTCAAGCGATTAACAAAATTAATCGTGATTAATCACTTGATTAAAAAAATTAATTGCGATTAATCGCACTGTTAATAATAGAATACCATTTATTTAAATATTTTTGGATGTTTTCTACACTTTCAAATATATTTATTTCAATTACAACACAGAATACAAAGTGTACAGTGCTCACTTTATATTTATTTTTGATTACAAATATTTTCACTGTAAAAAAAATAAATGGTATATTTCAGTTCACCTAATACAAGTATTGTAGTGCAATCTCTTTATAATCAAAGTTGAATTTACAAATGGAGAATTGTGTACAAAAAATAACTGCATTCAAAAATAAAACAATGTAAAACTTTAGAACCTACAAGTCCACTCAGTCCTACTTCAGCCAATCGCTCAGACAACAAAGTCTGGTTACAACTTGCAGGAGATAATGCTGCCCACATCTTGTTTACAGTGTCACCTGAAAGTGAGAACAGGCATTCGCATGGCACTGTTGTAGCCGGATATCGCAAGATATTTACGTGCCAGATGCACTAAAGATTCATATGCCTCTTCATGCTTCAACCACCATTCCAGAAGACATGCGTTCATGCTAATGACGGGTTCCGCTCAATAATGATCCAAAGCAGAGCGACCGATGCATGTTCATTTTCACGAGCAGAAGGTTGATTTTCTTTTTTGGTGGTTCGGGTTCTGTAGTTTCCGCATCAAGAGTGTTGCTCTTTTAAGACATCTGAAAGCATGCTGCACACCTCATCCCTCTCAGATTTTGGAAGGCACTTCAGATTTGTAAACCTTGGGTCAAGTGCTGTATCTATCCTTAGAAATCTCACATTGTGTTTTGTCAGATCTGCTGTGAAAGTGTTCTTAAAACTAATATGTGCTGGGTCATCATTCGAGACTGCTATAACATGAAATATATGGCAGAATGTGGGTAAAACAGAACAGGAGACATACAATTCTCCCCCAAGGAGTTCAGTCACAAATTTAATTAGTGCATTATTTTTTTAACGAGCATCATCAGCATGGAAGCATGTCCTCTGGACTGGTGGCCGAAGTGTGACAGGGCACATGAATGTTTTGCATATCTGGCACGTAAATACCTTGCAAACACCGGCTACAAAAGTGCCATGCAAACACCTGTTCTCACTTTCAGGTGACATTGTAAATAAGAAGCAGTCAGCAGTATCTCCCATAAATGTAAACAAACTTGTTTGTCTTAGCAATTGGCTGAACAAGAGTAAGACTGAGTGGACTCAGAAGTAGGACTGTAGTCTCTAAAGTTTTACATTGTTTTGTTTTTGAGTGCAGTTATGTAACAAAAAAAATCTATATTTGTAAGTTACACTTTCACGATAAAGAGATTGTACTACAGTACTTGTACGAGGCGAATTGAAAAATACTATTTATTTTATAATTTTTACAGTGCAAATATTTGTAATCAAAAATAACAATATAAAGTAAGCACTGTACACTTTGTATTCTTTGTTGTAATAGAAATCAATATATTTGAAAATGTAGAAAAACATCCAAAAATATTTAATAAATTTCAATTGGTCATCTATTATTTAACAGTGCAATTAATCGCGATTACTTTTTTTAATCGCATTGAATTTTTTTTAGTTAATTGCGTGAGTTAACTGCGATTAATCAACAGCTCTAATTACACGATACCTAACAATTTATTAAAGACTCTCTTACTGAGGACAAGGTGCAAATTTTTAGGACTTTGAAAAGAAGAAAACACATACTTTCAGTGCACCATACACATGAAAGGAACACTCAGAACAGTCCTAAAAAGCACTGCATATGTACCATTACTGAAACCAGAAAAAACAGAGCATGACCATAGACACTGCTGTAGGATCCACATGCAGCTGAGTAGAATGGGTAAAGTAGTTCATTGAATATAAAAACACAGGACAGGTAACCAGTTTAATAGTTTTTAGAAGAAAAACGTATATGGAATTAAATATATATATTTGTTTTTTCTAGCGAAAGTTGGGTGAACAGGGAAATCTTTCTGAACTGGTTAATCTCATCCTGTCAGTTGCTGATGGAAACAAAGATGGTCGAGTTTCCTTACCAGAAGCAAAGTCAGCATGGGCTCTTCTGCAGCTAAATGAGTTTCTGCTTATGGTGATTCTCCAGGATAAAGAACACACCCCAAAATTGATGGGGTTTTGTGGAGATCTCTATGTGATGGAAAGAGTTGAATATACCTCTCTCTATGGAATAAGCCTTCCATGGATCTTAGAACTTTTCATTCCCTCTAGTTTCAGAAGAAGCATGGACCAGTGGTTTACTCCATCATGGCCTAGAAAGGCAAAAATAGCTATAGGGCTTTTAGAATTTGTAGAAGACATTTTCCATGGACCTTATGGGAATTTTCTTATGTGTGATACCAGTGCCAAAAACTTGGGTTATAATGATAAATATGACTTGAAAATGGTGGACATGAGAAAAATTGTGCCAGAAATTAATTTGAAGGAATTACTTAAAGATCGTCACTGTGAGTCTGACTTGGACTGTGTTTATGGTACAGACTGTAGAACTCTATGCGACCAAAGTAAAATGAAATGTACCACAGAAATAATTCAGCCCAACTTGGCAAAAGTATGCCAGTTACTAAAAGACTATCTGCTTCGCGGTGCTTCGTCAGAAATACGCGAAGAGTTAGAGAAACAACTGTATTCTTGTATTGCCCTTAAAGTCACAGCAAACCAGATGGAAATGGAGCATTCTTTAATACTAAACAACTTAAAAACTTTATTGTGGAAGAAAATATCCCATACAAATGATTCTTAGTATCTTTAACCACAGAAGAAAACATTGTTGCCACTATAGGAGATTTACCACTTTTTATCAAATGCATCTTTGGCATTTTTAAAATATTTCTTCTTAGCTCAGAATTCATTAACTTTCCTAACTCTTACTCCAGCAAACACTGCTACTATAGTGCTTCTCAGAGAGAGAATGTGCCACTTAATTGTCTGGCAGAAGTTACAAGAGCCTTGTGGTTAGAATGCTCCATCATGGAAATAAACCATGTGCTTGCCCTCCCCTTGCACTTTGGCAGAAGACCCTAAACTGGGGTCTCCTGCTGTCAATATTCACTGTACTACCATATTGACTAATTTAACTATTTTTTTAATGCTGTGACTAGCATCATTCATTTGTAAATATCCACTGAGAATTATTTTTTTTCAAGAAGTGTTACAAATGCTAGCCAAAAGACCCACCACTATTAGAAATAATGTGCTTGAGTCCAAGAGACTCTTTTGAATGAACTGAACATTTTGAGGATGAAGTTTACTAATAACTTAGCATGGCAAAATTTGCACAATGGAAATTTTTTAAATTGCTAAACTCAGTGTGACAATTAAAATGTATTCCAGAAAACTGGGTATTTTAGTATGAGATTTTTAGTTAGATTTTGTTTGCATACACCTTTTTACCTCATACTTACATATATCTTGAATGTTACCACATTAGCTGAAAGTTCTTAATTAAAGGTCCTGGTACAACATGCCATGTTGGGAGCTAAGAATTTAAAATATGTATTATATATTTAAAAAGTTGCATATACTAGAGCAACAATATACTGTTACACAATGGGGAAACAGAGAAACTACAAAGCCTGAGTCTTGAATGTCAGTAAGATATAAGGAAAGTCAAGCAGTAGCCAGTTTTGAAGCCAGGGATTTTTTGGATTAGGTGATTCTAAAAGGGTCAGGAGTTAAAGAACTTTAATAGTTTTGGTAGTTGCAGTGTGGTAGCCTTTATAATGAAGATCCTCATAGTAAAGGTTTAGAGTCCTTAGTTTGACTTAAGTGAAGTATCTAACAAACTACATTTCTAACACTGATGTAGTCTAAAAGTTTGATTTTGTAGCTAAGGCTGTGTGGCAAGATCAGTCTTGCATTTACTCTCTCCTGGTTTACTTTAACAAATGTCTAAATTATAGCTAGGCCTAAGCCACAGGACAGAATCTAGACCCTGATCTGGATTTCCCTAAATTTTGGAAGTGTTCAGATATGGAGTTTTTTGTTTCTATTTGGGCCCATCTTTACCCTAAGCACTAAATCAATAATTAGTTTATTATTGGAAATATTCTCCTTGGCATGTTCTTTTGCAGGGTGCTAGGTTTATTCTCTGCAGCAATAAGTGAATACTAGACTTGGATCATGAGGGAAATAACTTGTGATCTCATCTTAACTCCCATTTGTCCACATTCCACACCGTTCTTGACTGCTCAGGAGTGGCTCAAGTCACAAATGAGACTTTGCAGAACTCTGTGTGTGTGTAAAGCACTTGTGAACACTATGCTTGGTATTCACCCATTACTAACCCTTCGTAAGCACTTAATTCACTTCTACCTTTTGTTCAAGGGAGATGAGGAAAAAAACTTTTATTTAAAAAGTACTATTTAAAGTGTTTCTTTTTACTGCTTTGCAGGCCTTTTGTGTTAAACATGTTTCTTAAATGATTCAACAAAGTTCTTGTTCATGAAGGCATATAACAAACATACTTAGAGAAGGTAAAATCATCTATCTTCCTTCTGTGTATACTGTGGGAAGTATTAATTCTCTTGTTTTAGGTGTGGTTTTGCTTTTTTGTAAATATTCAGTTGTTTGACTCTTGCACAGTGTCTACCATTCTGCTGTCTCCTTAAAGTTGACTGATCTGCCCTCCAAGAGGAGGCGCTAATATATCTGCAACTAGTAAAGAAACCAAACATTAAGTATATCATTTTCTTACCAGATAAATCTGAATGTGAATACTATGATGGCTATTAGGCATTGAAACTATTGAACAAAATAGTGTGAATATTTTAAATGTTTTTTGGATAACTGGAAACTTGTCAACAATGCAGTTTATTGTACATTTTGATTGCTACTGCACCACCTTCAGGAGCTTTCATTTAGAGTTTTGTTTACAATAAATCAAAGGAATCCTTTCCCTCTTTTACAGCAGTATTTTTTATAAATTAACACTGGGTGTTTGAAAGACTTTTTCTTAAAAGGAAGGTTTATCTTAGGAGCAAGTCACTTAACTCAACCCTAGTGAAACATTTAGACTGAATACATAAATCATATCTTGTTTGTCCATTGTCAGTAGCAGAGAGTGTCAAATGAATGGGTGTTTTTATTCTTAATAATAATGTAATCAAGGGATGACTAATTCAATTGAATTATTTGAAGTGTTTCAAGGGACTTAAGCCCTTAACTCAAAATGTTTTGAAAATGCAAGCACTGTAGTAAATCTATTGATCATTTGTAAGATCAAGTATAAATTCCTATTGTGCCAACTAAATATTAACAAAAGCATCTGAAGCATTAGGTTATGGACTCTCTTCAAGGTAGTTAAGCAAGCGCAATCAGTGGGACTAATGTGCCTAAAATTAGCATGTGCTTTTAAGTACTATTACAAATTCACTTTTCGTTTTTAAAAAAATGCTGTCTGAAACAGACTACTGGCAGATTAGTTGACAACCCTGGGCACCTTTCTCCCACTTATAAATGTACACTATTTCCAGTGAAAGACTAACTAGTGAGAGTAGAAAGCATTGCTGGATGCTTTTTAACCTCTTCCCTGGAGTTGGGGTAGCCAGTGGAATTTAGTTGCCTGCCAGCAGGACCAAATGTGTTCCTCAGTTGTAGAATCATGCTCCAGAGCTTTTGTTTAAAAAGTTCCAACTTTCGTAACTGTGTAACAAAACCCAGCTCCCGTGTAAACCAGTGTAGCATCACTGGACTGTGTAGCTAGCTCTAATCAAACTACCTGAGACCCCAAAAATCTGATACTAAAATCAAAAATATGGGGACAATGTAAATGAACTTAATAAATACCAGATGCTATATTAGTGATAGTCACATTTAATTATCACTAAAGCTGCTGACAAATTTAGGTCCAGCTTCTGCAGAGTAGAGGACTTGTGTATCAGATTGAGACTTTTGGGATAAATTTCCATTAAGACAAGTAGTTACAGGGCAAACCATTAATATTTTTTCCCTACAGGGAAGAGTTCTGAGATGCTATAGCTTCTCTTGTGTGATGTACACATTCACTATAAAACCCTAGACTGCTAGTGGAGGGAATAGTGGCACCTAGTGGTAATGAAACTGTTTCAATAGTAGAGTTAGAGGGAGGTTCTTATTTTGAGCGAGTTTACAAAAACTACAGCAGCGCTAATACATAAATCATGACATTTTACACCCCCTTCCCACAGTAGGTGGCCTTAATATTAGAACTGTAATTTAACTAGCCACACCTTTCCTTTAGCAAGGTACAAGAGCAGTTCTTACATGTGTGTACAGAGAAATCTCCGGGTAACCTTACAAGTTTTGAAACAACAGGAGAGTTAGATTACATAATTTATAGTCAATTTAGTAGTTTGTTTAAAAACAGACTACACCAGTACCATTACTTCTCCCCACACACCCAACAGAGCCTGTAAAACTTGATATTTTTTTTCCTTTGCCGTAAGTTCACCTGACAATTGGATTCTTCCTTAATGAGCTCATTACTGCTTAATTTTCATTGGAAGACAATCCTGTTTGATAGTTTTCATACTACTATTGGAATTATAAAAGTTAAAAGGCAGGAACAGATTAATTTAAGCAAGGTTTTAAAACATGGAATTAGCCTGTAGTAAGAAAGTATGATTGGCAGTACTGTTTTTTTGGTTTTTTTTAAGTGTTCAACATCCTCCCTTCAGTAGCAATTGCTCCAAATGAAATTGGATATTCCAAAGAATATTAGAGATTAAAATCAACATTGGTAGGATAATTCATAACTCAAGATACCCCCGTTTCAATTATCTAGTTTTCATGTAGATAATTTTTTTAAAAATTATTCAATGAGTCTTCATTGCACAGCAATAATGGCATTACTTTGTTGCTAATTAACTGAAAGAACTCCGCAAGAAAGCTCATACACTAGCATTGCCACCAATATTCTTTTACATTTTCTTGGTATTGAGTGGGCTACCAAATCCACTGAACACTACATTTTTGTCCTTGAGCAAGTTTACCCTTGCCTAGGGACAAAATTGAGGGTGGGACATGCCAGCTAGGAGTCTCTGCAAGAGGTCTGTGTGCATCAAACGGCAACTCCCCCAGGCTAGTGGTTTCAAACTCCCTCTGCCAGGAGCAACTGCCACATCTCCCGAAACCAACTGCTGGGCAGGGGTGAGATGCTTTGGCCTCTTCAGACTAACTCCAGAGCCTCCCGGAACTGGGCGGATACTGCAGAGCTGTTGCTAAAGGAGCTGTCCCACCACCTCCTCCCAGCCAGGCGTGGCCTCAAGAGGAGGAGGAAGGCTTTCATGCCACGGGAGTGTCGCGCAGCACTGAGCAGAGTACAGCAGGTTCTTAAAGGACCAGACTACAGCCTTGCTGGGGCCACAAAGAGGAGACAGAGGCACAGTTTCTGACTTGTGCAGCCACATGTGTGCAGTTTACAGGAGACACTGATTGCCACTATTAAGTACACATTCTTAGTTAGGAGGAATGGATAATCACATGCATACATAAACCCATTTAATTAACACTAATTTTCTTTTGGCTATTATCTAGACTCACCAATGCCTATGACTTGTCAGCAAAGTGTATTTAAAAACTTGTCTTACTTTCCAATGCATAAAGCTAAAACTCCAGTAGAACTACAGACAAAGGTAGTTAACTGAGAAATAGAGCCAGTGCCAAAAATTCACAGGGTGAGAAAGTCAATAGGTGACAAAATGAAACTTTACAACATTATCCAGTGGTCTGTGAAATACATTAGTTGGATCCTTAAACATACTAAGTTATCATGATGATTGTCTTCAAGGTTCTAACGCTGTAGAATATTTTGTAAGCCTCTTTTTCAGATAGTTTGTTTGGACTTTCATTTAGATAAAGCATCTTTAGATCAAATGTCAATAAGCCAATGCTACACAGTTGCTGGTTCAATAAATTTATTGTACTTTTCAAAATCTTCATAGAAAATTGTGGAAGATATCTTAGCTATCAGCTGTACGCTCCTGGGCCCTGAGGAAGCTAGCCTTCTTCTGAGCAACACGATCTTTCTTCTGGGCAAGGGATAACTTGGGACGGTTCCATCTGCAATGCAAACATGGTATAAATACACAAGGCAGTAATAGTAAATCTAAATACCAGAACACCAGGAGTTACATGACCATAAGGAATGAGTGTGATTTATATTATTATGCCTAGGAAATAGTGTTTCAGAGATTACTTTCTATAGCACTCTTTCTTTCAGTGGTCGAGGCAATGGATTAGTTGGTATACCACAACAAGGTTTGGTCACATTATGAAAGTGCACCATGTTTTTCACTGTAGTATCCAGTTTACTACCAAGGGAAATAATTCTAAGATGTGTGGTGGCAGTACTGTCAAACAGGCGACTAGCCTAGATGGACCTCAAGTCTGATCCAGTATACCAGTTATGTTCCTAGATCAGCTGTTCTCGAACTGTGGGTCGGTACCCCAATGGGGTCGCCAGGGCCAGCATTAGACTTTCTGGGACCCAGGGCTGAAGCTGAAGTCCGAACTCCACCAAGGGCAGTGAGGCTTGGGCTGTGGCCACCTCTCCCCAGACCTAGGATGGCAGGGCTCAGGCTCCAGCCCCCGCTCCCCGCACCCAGGGCAGCAGGGCTCAGGCTCCAGCCCTCCCCCTGGGGTCATGTAGTAACTTTGTTGTCAGAGGTGGTCATGGTGCAATGAAGTTTGAGAACTGCTGTCCTAGATCATTTCTGAAACATCCAGTTAGTTTCAACACTAAACAGGGACTGGAGAAATTAATTAACATAAATGCCACAGCTCCAGAAATTTGCTTTGTAACAGGCATATCTAACTCAAAGGAGGAAAAATTTTACCTCTTCTTTTTGACTTCTCTCTTGGGTTTCTTTTCATGGACTGGATTCTCCCGTATACCAGCATGGGCTTTTTTATACATTTCCTCCATCTGCAAGAAATACAATGTAGAACTTCATTCAATGCATAAAAGTTGGGAGTTATCCCACTGCCAAGAACATACCAGTGAGTAGAGAAAGAATACTGACTGAGGTCAAATGTGTTCTCTCAACATCTTTAACAGTCCTACAGAGAGGTCTAAGCCAGACTGGGAACAGAACACAGCCACCTAAGGTGCTAAGTCTTCCTCCCAGAAAGAGTAACTTAGAAGTAACTTAAGACAGAGCAAGGCTGTTTACACTGCGCACCTTACAACGGCTTGTGTTGCAAGGTGCGCTGTGTGACCGCTCTTTGTTGCTGGGAGAGCATTCTCCTGCTGACAAAATAAAACCACCTCCAACAAGGAGTGGTAGCTTAGTCGCTGGGAGCGTGGCTCCCACTGACGAAGTGCTGTCCACACCAGCACTTTTCGTTGCTAAAACTTGTAGTTCAGGAGAGTGTTTTTTCACATCTCTGAGTGACAAAAGTTTAAGCAACGGAAGTGCCAATGTAGACAAAGCCTAAGATGCAGTTCAAAGGAGCACCTTAGAAAGGCAAATAAGCCTGCAACTCCCACGGGAATTGTGCACACAGACATACACTACAGATTTCACACCAGAAACTTTCTTCTGCAAAACCTATCTGAAGTTCTAAAAATACTACTGACATCAAATGCCACCCTTCAACCAGCAGTGCACTCTTGTGCTCAGGAGATACCACACAAAAAAAGTCACCCTTCAGCTAAGAGCATGGTTGGCTTTGGAATCCAAATAAACTTTTTCTTTACAGGGGAGAGTCATTGGTCTCTATCTATGGTGCTTAGATGGTCCCACCAGTTACTATAGCATAGTATGAGCATCTCACAATACCCATGGCAGGCAGCGAATAGAGGCACAAAGAGACTAAGTTAGTTGGCCAAGGTCACAAGAAGTCTACAGGGGAACAGGGATTTGCACCAGTTTCATGAAACCCAGGACAAGCATCCTAACCACTAGATCATCCTTTCTCTGAAGTCTATCCATGTTATGTGCATCGCTTTTGCAAAATGTCTCCTTCCTCAACCTAAATTAAGAACTAGCTCAGGAAGTTCTCTAAATGAAACTGGAATGTTTAGCATGCCCCAGGCAAAAGAGGAAAACTCAAGTCATGCCAGTTTCTCCAAAGACTATACATGTCTGAGGGAACATTTAGTTAGGTTTTGGTTCAAGTCAGTGATCAACAACAATGGTCATGTGTGAATGAAGTAATCTGAACTAAAAAACATGCAATTTTTCACAATAGTGGTAGTGTTTTGTACAGCTGTGGCTCAATAAAGATAGAAATTTTATTGTTAATGCAGGGGTGAGAGAATGGCAGAGTCTGAGTCACTAATTCTTAAGCCATGCAACTGATGAATTTATCAATTAGGTGTTAGGTCATCCCATCAGAAATCACTTAGTTGTGGGAGGTAAGGGAAATATACAAGAATAGCTGCACTAAAACCCCTCTAAACAGAGAGCCTCCATCTTAGCAAATTTGGAAATAAAAATTCCTAGTTCTTAAATAGCACTTTTCAGCTGCAGACTTCAGTGCTTTAGAAAGGAGATCAACATCTTTATCCCTGTTTTATAGATGGGCTGAGGCACAGAACAGTAGTGATTTGCCCAAGATCACACAGCATACCTGTGATACAGCCAGGAATAGAACCCAGGTCCGCAACTTCCAATACAGTGCTCTATGCACTAGGACGAGGCCACTACTAAGGGACAATTCTGAATGCTTCAGCATAAGTTTTCTTGTCTAATATAGAGGTTCTCTTTAAACATGGAATGCATCTAAACCACATCTCAGGGACATTTCCATCCCTTCATGACTGCAGTATATTCCTGGCAATTGCACACATGGAAGTGTACCATTAGTATTCTTTAATGCAGATTAGTGCCGGTGTGGACAGTGCTATGTCGGCGGGACAGTGTCTCCGACTGGCACAGCTACTGCCCTGGTTGGGGGTAGTTTAATTATGCCAGCAGGAGAGCTCTCTCCTGCCGGCATAGAGCGGCCATACAGGAGACCATACAGCAGCACAGCTGCAGTGGTCCAGCTGTGCCGCTGTAAGGTCTGTAGTGTAGACATAGCTAAAGTTATTTTGGTAAAAATTTGTATGTAGGTCGGCCCTGAAAGGATTTTGAAAGCTTACAGCTCTTTAGCAAATCTAGTGTATGGGCACTAAGAAAGAGTTCTTGCTGTAAGCATAAGATTTGAGTACAGACTTCATGGCAATATAAACTGCATAAATTACTTCAGAGAATAAAGAAGTTAAGATTGTAAATGCCAAAGTTTCACTGTAATTTTCATGGAATTTCTTAAATGTTTAGTATACTAAAATGTAGTTGGAGTTATTTTAAGACAAGACGTTAAGACATACTAGCAAAATCATTTACAAGATACCAACATAATAATACCTAAAATCTAACAAGTAAGGGGCTCTATATAGTGTTCTCACATTGTACTGCTATTTAATCGGCTTTTTCAGGTGATACAAACAGAACATTCTCAGAGAATCAGGAGTGACAGGGAAACAAGGAAAATAACATAACAGTAGGACAGGCAAGAAACCATTGGTAAGGAAGAGTTAGGAGGAGGAAGGGCAACAAATTATTCTGGTAGAACAGTATCATGGAAAGGAGTAGATAGTTCCTTGGTCTGATATTTGTCAAACAAGACATTTAACAAGCTGTTAAGCTTTTTGATAGCAGGTCACACCTTTATTATCTTTGGTGAAGCATGTAGTATGACAAGAGGTGTCATATATTTGGCCTTCATTACCAGCTGTTCTGGGTTCAGGGAACCTGTCCAACTTTTAAGAATCATAGCACTAGGTTTGCAGAGGCCTGTCATTGGGAGTATCCCTCTGGTCTGATAACATGCCATCTACATGGCCCACATTACTATTTTGCAAAGTATTTGCATTCCTACCATCAGTTTTAAACAAGACAAATTATCTTTTAGTGCCACTACTAATATGCAATTCATTTACAGACAGACAGTGTCTTACCATGTCAGGTGTTACATTGTTCTTTATATACTGGGAGAACTGCTTTTTGTAGGCATCTTCATCCTCCTCCATCAGGTAACGCATGTAACCTGCAACATTCTGACCCATGATGTGTGTGCGATGAACCTCTGCATTAAACTCTTTGCTTTCCGAGTCATAACCGGGGAAACGTTTGGTACTATGAAACACGAGTTATAGGTTAGTGGTTAAGACTTTTACATCACCTAATCAAAGTTGGTTTAAAAAGTTCTTTAAGATTCAGAGACTGCATTCTACAAGTCTCAAGTGACTGATACACTATAGCTCCCCTACAGGTAGCTGGAAAGTGTGACCAAAGAAAAATAATTTTAAACAAGCTGACAGATTATGCTTTCTATAAGCAAAGTTAAGAAATCAGCTTGCAAATTGACATCCTTAGCTGCCATCAGTCCCGTCTTGAAACAATGACATACATCATACACAGACCGAGGACCAACTACAGACTGCTCAGTCACTGGGGTATCATCATATAGCAGCCAAGTTAAAGAACCGACAGAAGGTTGACAGCCAAAAAAAAAAAAGCAGCAACACCGAACTTCCCCCCTTTCCTTTAAGTTATCCCAGCTACTGTTTGCAGGCTATTTTTCACAACTGCATTCATAGAAGCAATCAACAAACATCAAAATTAGGCAACACAGACGACAACCCTGAGTCATGATCGTTCACTGATCCTAGCTTAAAGCAGAGGTTGCCAGGACTTCTACACAGAAACCTGTGCCACCACTGTAGATGGATTTTAGATTCTGGCCCAAGTTTCCACTAATAGTTGTATAGAGGGCCTAAGACCAATGATCATTTTGAACGTGGTGTACATAGTTTCTCAAAATAGAAAGTCAGACAATAGGAGTTAAGACAGAGAATTAAAAAGAATTACACGTTACTACAAACTGTTTCTATGGCAATATGAACAGTAAGAAGTGTTTACTCTGCTTAACTGAAGTCACTAGATGTGAAAGGTGATTATATTGCTGTATTTTAGTAACCTTTATGGAAATAAGCATTAATCTTACTCTCTTAACTTCAAGAGTCCTTGGGAGGAATGTCAATAACATCTACTGAAAACAAGTAAATACAACTTGGATTAAACCTAATTACCACATTAACAGGGTCACTCCACACTGAATTCAACTAACCTAAGGTGAAGTTAAAATATCACTACAATGCATATAAAGATGTGAAGTCTCAGTTTTCAAAATTCCCTTTTGACCAATTTATCTGAGATTAAGTTACCTATGAGGGATGGACAGGCCACCATCCACTGCGCCCTTTAGCGCACCGAAGACTTTGTTTCCAGTGGTAGTTCTGGCAAGACCTGCATCCAGGTAGCATGTAAAAGCACCAGGCTGTCCATCCACACTTTCCACATTATATTCATCACCAGTCACTTCAACTTGGCCTTCATAAATCTTATCAAGGCCAAATTTGTTCAAAAGCTGTAACAGGAACAGTACAGTGTAAGTATGTCTTCCTCCAGAGTTCTCTCCACATTTAGGTTCTTTGATTTAAGAACCAAAATGAAGTGTTTTCATGTTGCAAGACAATCGTCATAAAACTTGATTCTGTATTTGTGACAGTACCCAGGTATTCTACATTAATGCTCTCTCAGTAATAGTGCATACTAATCTTACCTTCAAAGGTTTTAACAGGAACCACTAAATAAATCTGTGCATACTTTAGCCCACCCATGTTTATTAGACAGCCACATTGGGCAATCAAATCAATCTACAAATTCAGGGTTTTTTTAAATAAACATTTAGAACACAATTCCAAATAAGTCAGTGGTACATACGTAAGTGGAACCCTCTGTTTTGTAAGACAGACTCCTTTCTTTTCTGCCCATCTACTGAAGCAAGCCCTTTGACATTTAGATATAAGTTTAGTGGGTACATACCCTGCGGGCCAGCAGCAAGCCCGTACAATAGGCGGCAGCATAATTGGTCAAACCAACTTTCACACCATACTTTGGCAGCTCATGAGAGTACGCAGCACAGACTATCATATCACCTTCGATCCTGGCATATGCAATCTGACAACAAAATAAACGTTAGTGTTCTCACACCGATTATAATATTGTGGGCTCAAACCTGCCTCCCGTCTGCATGTGGAAATCCTACTAAAGTCAATGGGAGTACTGCAAGACCTCCACATGGTTTGGAAAACACAAGTTTAGATCTAAATTCTTCATCTTTCCTCATTTAAGACATGATGATGAAAGGTTTAAAAGTAAACCTCAAAATGTAAAAAGTATAAAAAATGTAAAGAGTTGAAGTACAGCTCTGTGATAATGCAGCCTCAATACTGCTTTTTCTATTGCATCAGAGCTAAACTGACAAATAGAAACAAAGTCACTTCTATCTGAACCCCGCCCCCCCCAAACCTACCATTACAATAGTTAAGATGACAACAACAATTATTTTCTTAGTTTCACCTTTATGTATTTGACAGCAATTACATCTAGTCAACTTCACCATTCATCTGCATTCAGATATTTCCCCTATTTGTCTGGTACTTTCAGACAGCAAGAGGAAGGAAAATGTTTTTAAAAACTTGAAGAGGACTAAGGGGCATGTGCAGCATTTGTACATATTCTACATTTTTACTGCAGTAATCTGTTGTCCTGTTTCCTTCAAAATTGGACTGTGATATAGTCCTCATTAAGGATTATAAAAAAACCCTATACGAAGTTTCCAAGCTTAAAGTGTTCTATTTGCACAGATAAGAAAAGTCTATTCACACATAATTCAAAAGGTGTCATAGAATCATAGAATATTAGGGTTGGAAGGGACCTCAGGAGGTCATCTAGTCCAACCCCCTGCTCGAAGCAGGACCAATCCCCAACTAAATCCTATGATTCAGGATTTTATGGACAAGCTGTTAAAAGCACATTTGCTTCTGGAGCCAACAGAATGTTTGGGGGTGAGAGGAGACCCCACAACAGTGCAGGAGCAGGATCTAGCTGACAAGACCTCATGGTGAGTCTTGCTTCTTTCTGCCTAAGAAAGATGGAGATAGCTCACAGTGTGCATCGTTCTGAACTGAAAACTAGCACTCAAGATTACGAAAACTGCTTCATTTCTGCTTCAGCAGTGAGGGTTTAAACTGCCTCTGATGCAGTTACATCAGTTCGACTGTATTTGTACCATGAGAGCTTATTCCCCATCCGGGAATAAGCACATTTATACCTCTATAACTATATCCATGATAGGTTTCAGAGTAGCAGCATCTATAATGATCAAAATCACACTCCTAACAGACATTGCTATACCACTACAAAAACTGTGGTTAGACCAGACCTTAGAACACAGAGTTGCTTTTTTCCTCCTTAGTGTAAAGGTAAAAAAGGCAGTGCTTTGGTACAGCCAAGTAAGCAAAAAAATCCTTACCTGGCAGATAATATCTCTGTTGGTAATGCGTACTATCATCCTATATTTAGGGGTGTTATACTTGTTTTTATCTTGAATCACCAAACGCTTACGGGCATAATAATCAGTCTTTCCCTCTGAAAAGACAATAGTATGGACATGAGAAACAAACAGCAAGGACACACATCAATATAGTTTACTTTGAGCTATGGAAAAATTAACTATACCTCTCCTTCTCCTGAATTTCACTTGGTACCTCTTGAAGTAGGCCTTATTCTTGACAACTTTCACAAACCCCTTGAAAAAAGAAAACATAATTACAACTGGACACAATTACCACAGCACCAAGAAGTCTACTGATGGCTATTGTGAATTAAAAAGTGTCCGTGGGAGGAGGAGTTGAAAAGATAGGAGATACAGTGTTTTCTCAGACTAAACACATTATAAACCAGAAGTTATTCCAAGGGAAGAGAGGAAAGGAACCTTCAAATTCTAACTTAAGGCACATCTTATTGTCTCATTTCATGTGGATTTATGTGAAGTAGAGAAATACTGCATAGGCTCATTAGATGTATAATACATATTCATTAATTAGATTAATCTTAAAACTATGTTTCCAAATAAACGAATTTAATCACTTATTACTATGTAATCATAATTATTTTCTTGAGCAAAGTAATAGTGTCAAAAGGACAATTACCAGCTTTAATGTCAACATAAGAAAACTTCCAACCAGTCTCCACTACTTATCACTGACCACACTAAGTTGGCATATTCGCATCAAAGCCCACCTGTGGCAGCGAGGGGAAGGGCGAGGGAAGAGAATATTGGTATGAAACTGGCGCTGCCAAATTTGAAGCCAACAGTTGCTAGAGGGGGCATGGAGCATTTTCACAACAACCCAGGGAGACCGAAAAAGCAAGTGCTTCCCCCCAGAACCCCCGTGCCCTGCCCCCCCCCCTCACTCACAGCTAGACAGCGCCGAGCACAGCCCTGTCCATACGCTAGGAGCCAGGCCGGGGCCATGCATGCGCGGCTCAAGGGCTGCCATGCGGAGCCTCGCAGACAGGGCCCAGCGCTCTCCACCGCACAGCGCCGGCCGCACTCGGAGAGACATGGCGGAGACACCCAGCCCGCCGCCCCCTACAGCCCGGAGAACCGGCGCGGGTCTGAGGGGGGTTGACACGGGCCTGAGGAGCCGACAGCTGAGGCGCTGTGCAAGGCCCGTGCCAGCGGCTATTGTCCCCGGGGAGCCGCCGGCCCTGTCCCGGCAGCAGCGGGGGCGGCCATTAGGCCACGCTGGAAGCTGCTGCAGCCGGGCCCGGGCGCCTCCCCAATCAGAGTCCATCGGGCCGGCGGGGGCCGCGCTGGAGGCTGCAGCGGGCGGGGGGGCACCGGCCCGTATCCCCCCTACCCCTGCTGGGCCCCTGGTGCGCGGTACTGACCATTGCGCCAGGTTCTGTCTCGTCTCGGCTTAGGCCGGGGGCCGCTCAGCGCAACGTCCACAGACCGTAGCACTGGGGGAAAAGGCCGTGCCTAGTGCGCAGCCGCAGCACCTAGCCTGGCCGACGAGGCGGAGGGAGCCGTTGCCGCGAGAGAGAGCAGCCCTGCACACTAGGGGCGCGAACGGAAGTTGGTGCCCCCTCCTGGGAGGCAGAGAAATCGCACGCCGGAGCTGTGAGTGCAGAGGAAGGTTCCGGCTTCTGGGAATGGCCGCGCCTCACCTGCCAATGGCCCTGCTTAGCTTGTCTCTCTAGACTTTCCTGCAAAGCTCCGGTTTCCCCACCGAACCCCTCTCGGCTCCCACACATCCCCATCTGTTCGTTAATTCATCCAGGGGTTCCCAGGCTCCCGTATTCCCCAGGCACCTATGGACACACACAGGGATCCCTGGCTCTCTGCTCTCCAGGCTTTCATCTCACCCCTCCCAGGGCTTCTCCAGCACTCCCCAGCCTGGCTTCCTCGCCATAACCCAGGGGTGGACAACCTGAGCCTGAGAAGGAGACAGAATTTACCAATGTACATTGCCAAAGAGCCACAGTAATATGTCAGCAGCCCCACATCAGCTTCCCTTCTCCCCCCTGCTCCCAACACCTCCCATCCACGGGCAGCCCTGCTGATCAGTGCCTCCCGGTCCTGTTTCGTGGCATGCAGGAGGCTTTGAGGGAGAGGGGGGAGGAGCGAGGGCACTGCAGGCTGAGGGGATGGGAAGGGGTGGAGTGGGGGCAGGGCCGGCGCAACCCATTAGGCGACTAGGGCGCTAACATTTGGGGGGCGCCGGTGCCGGCAGTTCGGGGGCGGGATCTTCCGCCGCCTAGGGCGGCGAAAAAGCTGGCAGCACTCCTGAGTGGGGGCAGAGCTTGTGACAGAGCCAGCGGTTGAGCAGTGAGCACCCCCCAGCACATTGGAAAGTTGGCGCCTGTAGCTCCAGCCCTGGAGTCGGTGCCTATACAAGGAGCCACATATTAACTTCTGAGAGCCGCATGTGGCTCCGGAGCCAAAGGTTGGCCACCCCTGCCATAACCCAAGCTTCCCCAGAGCTCTCCCACCCAGCGGGATTTCCCAGCTCCCTTGCTCCTGGAATGTCCCCATGCAGCCCTCCCCAGGAATCCCACTCCCTTCCTCCTGGATCACTTAAACTTTGTCTTCCCCTTGAAATTTACTTTCTGCCATCAGTAGCTCTTTTCTTAAGAG
Source organism: Platysternon megacephalum (assembly GCA_003942145.1). NCBI lineage: Eukaryota > Metazoa > Chordata > Testudines > Platysternidae > Platysternon > Platysternon megacephalum. The sequence continues at coordinate 3,678,724 of QXTE01000110.1, read as the reverse complement.
TGAAGGCGCCCTTCCCTCACAATTGTGCATCTTCTTTGCAGCCACTGGAATGCTTGATTACATACAGTAATAGTCACTAACAAAACCATCCTTAACGCAACATTAAGGTTGCTTTGTGGTACCTTATCCCCTTCCAGAACCACAAATGAAGAGTCGAGGTATTTTAAACTTCTGAAAATCATGAAATTCAGAGTTAAGGTACATGCCAATGCAGGCTTAAGTCTGCCACCCTTGAGCAGGCAATAGCCAGTGGCAATTATCTGTCTGCACTCCAGCTGTGTTCACTGTGTTAGGTGGAGTTGTACTGAATGGTGGAGGGATTAGTTGGAGTATCTTGGCAGCACTGTTATTGGGATATGAGGAATTCTGTGGGCCCCCAGCCCCACTTGGTTGATCTGACCATCACCTTCCCTTCCCACCGCCCCCCTGTATGTGTGGTGGAAGTAGGGTGACCAGATGTCCCGATTTTATAGGGACAATCCCGGTATTTGGGCCTTTTTCTTATACAGGAGCCTATTTTCCCCCACCCCCTGTCCCAATTTTTCACACTTGCTATCTGGTCACCCGAGGTGGAAGAGGTGCATCCTTGAGATATGCTTCATTTCAGTGCTGAGTTCTGTAGGTTGTGTCAATGGTGGAGCACAGGGGTCTTCTTGCCATGGGGATTTCCATCACTGGGGTGGATATGGGTTATGGGACATGGTTTGTGGGTTTAAAGCTCGGTAAGTGAAAATATAGTGTTAGATTGAATACTGTGGGTGAGAGCGAGTGGGTTGAAAAAGAGGTGAAGGGGTTGTAAAATTTATTAAGGGTGGGGTTGTTTGTGGGGCTCATTGAATGTAGAACAGGGCTAGGTAACTCATTAAACACAAGTTTTGTCTTAGGAAAGAGAAGGCATTGAACTCTGTGCTACAGTTGTCATGTACCCTATTCCTTGAGTGATGTGCACTATCTGCAAAGGAAGATTGCGAACGTGCATTATGGGTGTATTGGCTCATCGTTCAAAGAGGACAGAGTTTGAGTTTGAAATACCTTAACTTTTACTTAGTTATGTATATTAATGACGTTTTTGGTCAATTTCCTATTTTTTAACAGAAAGATAAATATTTGTTGTAGGAGTCAGTGGTCATGTAGGCAGTAGGAGTTATCATATAGGTTTGCAGCTGAGACACTACTATGGCTAAGAGCCAAGCTACACTGTGAACTTACACTGGCATAGCTACATTGCTCAGGGGTGTGAAAAAATCCACACCCCTGAGTGACATAGCCAAACCAACCTAACCCTTGGTGTAGACAGCGCTATGTCGACAGAACAATTCTTCCATCGACCTAGCTCCCACCTCTTGGGGAGGTGGATTATCTATGCCGATGGGAGAACCTCTCCCATCAGCATAAGTAGTATCTACATGGAAGCTTTACAGTGGCTGCTGTAGCATTTCAGGTGTAGACAAACCTTAGGTAACAATACTAATACCTAGCTATTATATATCACTTTTCATCAGTAGATCTCAAAGCACTTTACCAAGGAGGTCAGTGTCGTCATCCCCATTTTACACATGGGGAAACAGAGGCACCAAGAGGGAACGGATTCCCCCATAGTCACCCAGCAGGCCAGTGGCAGAGCCACAAATAGAACCCAGGACTCCTGAGTCTCATAGGCTAATCTAGAGAACCTAACTCTTTCTGTAATAACAAGTTCAATATTGCTTTGCCAAAGGGTGGGCGCCATGCGCCAGCTAGGTTAAATGTTAGTGGTAGCTGAGTGAGGGATGATCAAAGTCATGGTTTGAGCTCCAAGAGTATGCAAAAAATGTTGGTAGAATGTGCTGACTTTATGAAATGCTGGTGGTTTTTTTCAGGGGAATCCCCTGCTCAAATCAGAAGCTGCTCAAGGCAATTTGCCATCCTTGACAACCCTTCAGTGTGGCACCCCATCCCATTCAAATTTGGCCCAGCCATCCCTCCATCATGATGGAGAGGCAACTGGACGAAATTTAAGGGAATGGTGTTGTGAACTGGCACATGGGGTCACAACATCACTCAGATTTGGCCTGGATGCCCCTGCATCATGACAGAAGGGCAACTGGGCCAAATCTGTCACCCTAGGCAGCTGCCTATATTGCCTATAGCTAGAGCAGCCTCTGGCTCAACTGACCTCAAATTTGGAGCACTAACCCTACCCGCTGCCCAGGAAGCACACCAAATTTCAACTCAATTTGACTAAGCATGAAGATTTTAGAGCACTCGGTAAGTGAAAGTCAGAAATGTCATTTTTTAAACATGAAGGTTTGCCAATGTTAATCATAGCAGAGCTGATGTGCTGATATAATACTGTAAGTAAGAAATTAGTCATCAGCAACTGCTTTGTTATAGCCAAATCCCCAAACAATAATCCCGAAACGGGGATTTTTTAGGTAGGCTAGAGAGAGGATGGAAGGAAGGGGCTCTATACATCCATCTGCTGGATAAGAGGCTCAGAGATATGTGAGGTAGCCAATTCATCTCAATGTCATAGTCTCAGAATACCCTAAAGAGATGAATGCAGCCTGAAACAATAGCTCTGAGCCCCGTGAACTGCTTTATTCGTCTCAGTGGGTGTTCTCATTCCTCCTCCCCACTGCCAATGTTTGAGAGCCTGTGATATGCATCAAGCATGCCTGTTATCAGCTCCTGACCCACTCTCAGCAAGGTGTTCTTGGTGCCCCTCCCAACATGCATGTTCTCCACTCCCCACCCAGAGGATCAGGGCTTCCCCAGAAGTCAGATCAAATGGGGGGCAGAGAGTGGGGCTCAGACTTCCCAAGATGCTGGCTCACAGTGGGGCTTAGACACCCCAGAGGGGTAGGTCTCCCCTAGAACCTGGCACACACACAACAGGGGAAAATGTGGGTCTGACAGGTATCCCCCACTCCTAACCTCCCCACTTGCCCTGCCACCCATGTCACCCATGCCCCAGTGTCCCACCCATGCTAATTCCAATGTCACCAGTGTCCCACCTGTCCCCTCCCACTTCCCCAATCCTCCCTTCCCCTGACCTGTGCCCCCAACCTCTCACCCCTACCATCCATCCCCATTTATCTCTCTCTTCCTGGTCCCCCTCCTCTCACTGCAGCCTCAAACTGCTGTCCCCATATTCTCCCCAACTTCTCTGCCCCACTTGTCCCTCCTTGCCTCCCAGCAAGCATTAGTAATTTATTTTCTTTTTAAAAATAGTTTGAGTGCCCTCTGAATTTTCTGTTGTACTCAGATTAAATTTCCTCAAAACAACACCCCACCCTCTTTGACAGAGGGTAGCAACACACCTACATTTCACTTTCAGATTTTGGCCAAGGGTGGCAGAATTTACAATGTCTGGGTGTTACACACATTCAGTGGCCACAACAACTCCCCTTGAGCCACACAGGTAATGTGAAAATTGGCAGGCTACTAACTCTCTTGGGTAAACTGTCAACACATGCACCATGTAATCCATTTGGCATGTGAGACTTGAGCCCATGTGTACATCTTAACTCTTGGTTGAGTAACATTCAATATTGTGGGGTAAATGTCAACTGATGGAGACCCTTTGGGGCCCAACCAAGCTATGGTTTGATCCCCTGGTGTGTGTAAAAAACATTGATAGAATCATTTATTGGACCAACTTCTGGTGGTGAGAGAGAGAGAAGCTTTTGAGCTTACACAGAGCTCTTCTTCAGGTCTGTTTAAATTGTGCTTGAACTCTGTGTAAACTCAAAAGCTTGTCTCTCTCACCCACAGAAGTTGGTCCAACAAAAGATATTACCTCACCCAGCTTGTCTCTTTAATATCCTGGGACCAACATGGGTACAACAACTCTGCCTATATTGATAGAATCTGTCAAGCATAAGTGGGGTTTTTTGAGGGGCTATATCTTGGGAACTCCTCTGTCAAATGATTCCAAATTTGAATCACTAAACCTAACCTGCTCCTCCATGAGGTACACCAAATTTCAGTGCAATCCAAGTAATCATGCAGACTTTAGAGTACTTAGAAGAGTTGTCCTTTGAACAGAAAGGGTTCCTCAGCCTTAACTATAGTGGAACAGGTAGTCCCCTATAAATTAGGACAGTTGAGAGAAGATGAAAATAATTCAATTGAAAGTGGTGGATGAGAATGCTTGATTATGTCCCTCCTATTTGGTATGCATACTGTACTATGTATTTCCTCTGAAAGATTTTATACTAAGAATTAATCACCAATATTGCTAAACTCTCTAGGTCTCTTGCCAGTGTTTGCAACTGTCCCTAATGTAGGAGTGTAACAAGGCACAAGTGGGCCCCCCCATCTTCTGCTACTTCTGCACCCAAAAACCAGCCAGAGACCTCTACTTTGGTGCAATCACCCATGCTCTTTATTTACAACACAAGTTCCCACAACCTTGTAGCTACAGACAGCATCCGGCTTGCAGTCAGCAGTAATGCCTGGCCTCTAACTCCCAGGCTCTTCCCTTTTCTCCCCCCTGGCTTCCTTCCTGACAGCCTTTATGTAGCCCCGGCTGACGACCGTCGGCAGCTGTTCCCCATTTGCCACTTAGGCCTGGGCTTACTCAGCCAGCTCCAATTCCCCTTTCCTGATTGGAGCTGGTGTTACAGAGGTCTGGCCCAGGGTTTCGTAACCAGAACTCTGTCACAAGGAGCCTCTGTGAATGTAGTTCATGTACTGTTTATTCCGTCTTCAAGAACATTAATACAGATTTTAAATCTTAGGGTATGATACAGTGGATAGGGCACTGGAATGAGACTCAAGTGTATTGCCTTCTCTTCCTGGGTCTGCCACTGGCTTGCTGCATGATCTTGAGCAAGTAACTGCACCACTAGGTTCCTCAGTTTCCCCATCTGTAAAATGGGGGGAAAAATACTTACTTCTTTTGTAAAGTGCTTTCAGATCTAACGACAAAAAGTACTATAAAAGGGCTAGATATTATTAAATATGAAGGACCTAACACAGTTCCCTATGGTTTCTCCTCAAATACCTCCACAACTGCATATATTACTGTTTTTCTTGACCTTTTGTTTATGGTCTTTCCTTTATTTTTTCAGTCTGTGTCAGTGTTGTATTATGAGAATAAGATTATCAAATTGCTCACAAAAATCCACTAATTTTACACTATTAGGAAAATCAACTTTAGAAAGATTTTATTTTTTATAAATCCATCCTGCTGATTGTTTATCATTCCAATTACCTTTTAGATACTCAGGGCATGATCTTGTGAGGTGCTGAGTGCCTACCTTTCTCAGTGGAGTCCATGGAACTTGATACTACTCACCACATTTCAGGATCAGGCTTTTACTGTTTTTCCCTCTTAGGTCCCGATCCTGCAAACATTTACACACATGCTTCACTTGTAAGTACATGAGCAGTTCCAATAAATTCACGTGTGTACATGTTTGCAGGACTGGGGCCTTAGTTTCATTATTTTGTTAGGGACAGAGCTTAGACTTACAGGAGGACAATTTCCAGGATCTTTCTTCTTTCCTTTTTTTGAAGATCTGTAGATAGTACATCTGCTTATCTCTAATCTTCTGGTACCATTACCTCCCCGATAATCCATCACTTTTCTAAAATAACTGTTGGATAATTCTAATTCATGGACAAATCTTGGCCCTGCCTGTATGGCTGTTGAAGGCAAAGCCAATGTGGTTTTTCTGCATGGGAGGTAGTAAGGGCAAAGGGGGCAGATCTTAGGAAGGCTTCCCAGGATTCCATGTCCCATAAACATGATTTTCATAGAAAAAATAAGTGTCCTGAGTTTGTTACTAGCAGTTTACCTCTTACAGCCTGATCCAGAACCCACTGAAGTCAGTGGGAATCTTTCCATTAATTTTAAGGGACCTTGTATTAGGCCTTTGATTAGTTGGGAGTGTTATAATGCTCAGTTTGGAATCTTCTACGTTTTTCATGAAGAGAAAGACAACAAAAAATGTAGGTTACATTTGTGGCCTGTGAAGCTCAGGAGAATCATTCAGGAGAAACATCTGCACTTTCCTTTCCAGTTTTCTCTGATTTTAAAGAAAAATTCATTTTTATGGTTGTTTTTATTATTTTCCTGAGTTAGTTATAAAATCTGATACATTTATGTCTTGCTTTATTGTATTTGGGTTATATGTACTTGTTTTGTGTATTAAAAAATAATGAGATTAATAAGAAAAGAAGAAATCTTAGTTCCATTAAAACTGCATAGGATTTTCCCTTCTTTAAAATTCTAATCTTCTAATGAATCACATCAGATTAAAGAAAACAAAGAAAAAATTCTGATGCAAAATGAGTCTGACTGCTGTCATCTAATACCCCCTTTCCTCCTGCTTTCAATGTCTCATCACTTCCAGTTCTTCCTTCTGCACCCAAAAGATATCTAAAAAGTTATTAAGAACTACTATATTCCTATTAAGAGTTTGATGCAACATTAAAGTCAATGGATAAGGCTCTAATTTATTGTCCATTGGGAATATGTTTCATGCGTTTGATGCTCTGGTGCAGATCTTAGGCAAATTCACATGAACACCCATATAGTTAATACAAAAATAAAAGAGCAGTCTAATGCCAAATATTCCCAAAGTAATTTATGAATGCATACAGTCATTGATGTTTCATCGAAAACTTTGAAAAACATTCCGATTAGAACTAGATCTGGGTATACTGGGTCCAAAGTGTGAGGCATGCAGACACTTTCATATTTCCTTTCTCCACTTTTTGATTATTAAAGAAATGGCATATAAACAGCTTATTAGTTCCTGACAGACCCTTCTGCGTATTCCTCAGATGAAGCTATAATCTTGCTTGTGACATCATAGTTATTTGCAATAGAGACGACTGTAATGTAACAAACAGAAGATTATGACTTAATGGGCCTAATCCTGCATTCTTTGTGCACCAAAATCACCATTCACTCTAATAGGAGTTTTGGATGCACAATTAATTCAGGCTTGAGTCCCAGTTGGGGCATCAGCAGGAGTAGCTGCACTCTAAAGAAGGAAGTTCAGGATCTTCAGGGAAAATGGGTGCAGTCTTCTCATGTGGGCCTAGTGGCTGGCACACTAGAGTGGAACTCAGGAGACCTAGGTTCTAGTCTGGGCTCTGCTATTAGCCTTCTGTTTGACCTTGGTCAAGTCACTTCCCCTCTCTGTACCTCAGTTTCCCCATCTGTAAAATGGGGATAATTTAACTGCCCTCCTTTGTCTAGTGCTTTGAGATCTGCTGAAGAAGAGTGTTATATAAGAGCTAGGTATTATTATTAATCTCAGTCAAAATTTTTGTTGCAGTTCAGAGTATCAGTAAACTAAGGGTAAAAACAATCAAGACAAACATATAGAAAGTCAAGGAATTCAGATACAGATTAAAGTAAAAAGTTTTCTGAACATTTGCAAGTATGGAAATGCACAATTTAAGCATCCAGATGCTCTTAACTCTGCTCCTGTAATGATACCAGCTTCCAATCTTCTTTTTTATTTATTTCATACCTACTTTGTAAGAAGTGATTTTTGGATCAAAGACTTCTAATGGTTTTAAGAAGTCCACAGCCTATAGCTGCACACATCTTCCACTTGTAAAAGCCACTATACTCATATAGTGACTGTGCCAACACCATCCTGCCATCTTTTCTTCATTGTTCTTTTGTATAAGGTCTTTAAAAAGTCTGCAGTCTATAGCTGTGAGCATCTTATGTTTGGAGGTAGCACTATACAGTATAGTTTAATAACTGATTTCATAAACATGTCTGATACCGAGTGTGATGCTTTATCACAACAATGATTTTGCTCTTTTTACATAAGAGCTACAATTTCAGAAGTCTGGTCCTAGAAGGTTTATAGCAGGGGTAGGCAACCTATGGCACTCGTGCCGAAGGCGGCACGCGAGCTGATTTTCAGTGGCACTCGCACTGCCTGGGTCCTGGCTACTGGTCCGGGGGGCTCTGCATTTTAATTTAATTTTAAATGAAACTTCTGAAATATTTTAAAAACCTTATTTACTTTACATACAACAATAGTTTAGTTATATATTATAGACTTATAGAAAGACACCTTCTAAAAACATTAAAATGTATGACTGGCACGCGAAACGTTAAATTAGAGTGAATAAATGAAGACTCGGCACACCACTTCTGAAAGGTTGCTGACCCCTGGTTTATAGGTATGCAAGATCCCTTTTTAATGACGTGTATAATTGTAGCACATAGAATCTTGCTACAGAGAGGGGGGATGACTGCCTTTCATGGGTTATTAGCAGGGCCCTACCAAATTCACGACCATGAAAAACACATCACGGACCGTGAAATCTGGTCTCCCCCTATGAAATCTGGTCTTTTGTGTGCTTTTACCCTATAATATACAGATTTCACGGGGCAGACCAGCGTTTCTCAAATTGTGGGTCCTGACCCAAAAGGGGATTGGGGGGGGTCACAAGGTTATTTTAGGGGGGTCGTGGTATTGCCACACTTACTTCTGCCCTGCCTTCAGAGTTGGGAGGCCAGAGAGTGGTGGCTGTTGGCTGGGCACCCAGCTCTGAAGGCAGCGCCCGGCCAGCAGCAGTGCAGAAGTAAGGGTGGTAATACCATACCATGCCACCCTTACTTCTGTGCTGCTGCTGGCAGCAGCTCTGCCTTCAGAGCTGGGATGCTGGCCAGCAGCTGCCACTCTCCAGCTGCCCAGCTCTGAAGGCAGTGCTGCCGCCAGAAGCATCGCAAAAGTAAGGGTAGCAGTACCACAACACCCCCTACAATAATCTTGAAACCATGGGCGGCGGGTATACCTGGGCCACAGTGGCCCTGGCCCTTCCCCGAGACCCCCATTGCCTCCTCCACTCTACACCCCCCCATCCCCACTGCTTGCTGCATCCCTCCTCCTCGGGTGCTGGGGCTGGTGGCTCAGCGCAGGGGTTGGGCCTACGGGGCGGAAGGAGCTGGTGCTAGGGGGCTGTGGCTTGGCCCAGCAGGCACTTGGGGGTTGGGGGGACCGGTGGCTCAGCCCGGCGCTGGGGGAGGCCGGTGGCTTGGCCTGGCCCACTGCTGGAGGAGGCCAGCGGCTCAGCCCGGCCTGGTGCTCGGGGAGGCCGGCGGCTTGGCCTTGCCCAGCGCTGGGAGAGGCTGTCAGCTTGGCCCGACTCTGGTGGTGGTGGTGGTGGGGGGCGTCAGGGGCAAGGGGGCTGGCAGCTTGCCCTGGCACTCGGGGAGGCCAGCGGCTCAGCCTTGCATGGTGCTGAAAGAGACCGGCAGCTCAGCCCGACTTGGGAGGGGCGGTGGGTTGGGGGCCTGGTGGCTCAGCCTGGCACTCGGGGTGGGGCGGTGGGGGCAGTAGCAGCTCAGCCCGATGTGGCTAGGGCCAGGGTGGGGCCGGTGGGCTTGCCTCCCCAAAGCAGGGGTTCACCCACTGCCCATGCTTGCAAACTCCCCCCCGCACACACACACATCTCCTTTTTGGGTCAGGACCCCTAGAATTACACCACCATGAAATTTCAGATTTAAATAACTGAAATCATGAAATTTATGATTTTTTTAAATCCTATGACTGTGAAATTGGCCCAAATAGACTGTGAATTTGGTAGGGCCCTAGTTATTTGTGTAATCAGGAATTTGTAAAATACAGCGCTTTCTGTGGCCTAAGTCTGGCTGGGCAACAAGAAAGTCAAGGTTGATGCTACTCTCTCTTATGAGCTCTAAGACTCCTAGAACAATGAAGCCCGGATCTGGCTGGGGTTTATAAATGACAAAAACAACAAAGACACCAATTCTGCAAGCTGCTGTGCATGGATACGGAGATCTGTCCATGGTGAGCTGTTTAAACGATTAGAACCTTAAAATGTCTTGGCATTTATTGGTTTCTATTATAATTTTAATGTCATTTTAGACTTTTTAAAGTATTGTTTACATAAAAATAACTTTAATGAGTGCTTAATTTCCACCTGATCTATCAGAATGGCTCCTGCGCTAATAGACATAAATTGGAACTGTACCTGTGTATCTAAAAATACATTTAGGCACATTACTGTACAACAGTCTTCAAAACAGGATTTGTACCTACTTCTCCAGACATGAAGAACTGTCAGTTAATCCAAGTGTGTTTCTTAAACTACCGGACAGGTCACAGGAGTTCTTTGGTGATGGTAAATTAACAATACAAACACACCTCTACCTCGATATAACGCTGTCTTCGGGAGCCAAAAAAGCTTACCGCGTTATAGGTGAAACCGCGTTATATTGAACTTGCTTTGATCCACCGGAGTGCGCAGCCCCGCCCCCCCGGAGCACTGCTTTACCGCGTTATCTCCGAATTCGGGTCACGTTATATCGAGGTAGCGGTGTAACTGCAAGTAGAAGTTCTCTCCCCCATTTATTTCTAAAATGCTGTATAGATTATATTATATTTTTCAGCCTTTCCTGATAGAGATACTTTTTGTTATGAAGAACAATGGGAAAAGTAACCATTAATCCTAAAATAAATTATTCAAAAATAGTTTACACACAAGAGTTCTGCGAGTTTTAACTATCTGGTAAGTTTGAAGAGTCTGTGTTGTACACTTATTGCACTCATGAGGGGCACATAAAAGGTCTAACACTGCGTGCTAAATTTCTTTAAGGACCAATTCTTAATTCCTAAACTAATTAAACAGCTTCATTTGTAAATTCTGAGAAAATTCATCTTGCACTCAAAGAGTAATTGCTGTAATTTTTGGGAGGGTAGGCTTTATTTTTCCACTCAGAGAGGCTGAATCCCTGCTTTAAAGGCAAAACTCAACTCATCCTTTACTATGGAGTTATTACTGCATATTTAATGATAATTGAATATATATATATATATATTCAAACACACACTTTCATTAAAAACAAACTTCCCAAGCCAATCTGTAAACACCAATCACAATGCACAAAACAAATAAAAACAAAATAATCTAAGTCTGAAGTTATCTTGGTGTTTGCTGTGACAATTACTCAATTAATGAAAGGAAAAATAAAGAAATAAGTGACTCTCAAAATCACAATATTTTCTTAAATCAAGTAGGCAGCACTATGCCTCTACGTTTTGCTAATTCCAGAAATAGTTTAACCATGTCTGGGTTAGAACTTTAGAGGGTTCAAAATTCCACCCTATTTTCCTTTTCCCAGGAAGAAACCATTCATAGCAAAGTACTTGTTTCTTTTCTTATAGTATGCCTGTCTAAATAAATGCGTGTTATCCAATAAGAATTCTCACAAGGGTCTTACATTTTAATATAAATATCTATAGTTAAAAATATCCCAACCAACATTACACAAGACAGAAATAACTTAACTTCCCCTCTTCTCTTCAGATAGAGCCTTTTTGCATCTACAGTGTCTTAATATTACCTACATCCCCATTATGAATAGAACAGAAGGGAGTTGCATGGGTAGATCTAGGTGGAGTCACTTGCCACACCCCTCTGAGTCAGCTATAAATTCAGGCCAAATCTCTTTTCTCAGTTTCCCTCTATCTAAAATGTTTGTTGCCAAGATGACTACTATCCCTAGAGGCCATGGTTTCAAGCAGGTAAAAACAAAGATGTTTTTTTTTTTGTAATAAAAAACTGCTTCCTGAAGGCAATGCCTTATAATTAGAAAGGGTTTATATTTGAATTTTTCTCTTTGCAGCTTACCACCATCAAACCTTCAGTTTCTGTGTTTGAAGAAAAACACTTTTAAAATCCATTTTATGTTGTGTGGAACAAAGAAGTTCACAAATCCTGATGGAAATGCCTTGCCCATATCTGGAGGGAAACTGTTTGAGTAATGTAATTATTGCTTACACTGTAAACCCTTTGGAACAGGAACTGTCTCTTTGGTGTGTGTTTCTAGAGGGCTTGGGGATCCTTGGTGCAATAAATTACTCTTTTATCCTTATTCAATATCTCTACTTCTGTCTTTGCTGTAATCACAGCTGTGATATTCTTTGTGGCGTAGAAAGTCATAGCAACCTAGGGTATGATCTTACAGTGGGGACTATCTTTTTTTGAAGTAATTCCTTTGCCTTTTTAAGGGTCTGTCTTTGATTAATGTATACACTCCTTTTGTAGTTAAAACTAAACTGCATATTTCCTTTAGCTGCTGTTCTTCAAACTATTCTGTCCGACTCTGTAGCATACGTATACAGACCAACTAGGGTCATCCTTAATGCTTACGGTGCTTCATGTGGTGCTTAGTATTAGAAGTTGCTACAGATACAGAAAGCTTTCATTTTATTTCCATGGTGCCTAGCGCAATTTGAAGGGACTCCTTCACTAGTAGAATTGGGGCAGAGACTGTCCCTTGTTTTTTTGTACACTGCTTAAAACCAAGGGCCTCTGAGCTCGTTATGCTAAATACAAATAGGCTCCAATGTTGAATGAGGCCTTTGGGTACTATCATAAAATAAAGGCATTGTTATATATAGCATCAAATATACTAGGCAAAAGAACCTACATGCTAAGTGTGACAAACAGGATATACTGCCTTTTATATAAGGAGAAATGTGGCAGCTACGTTTTGCAATTGCTGTGGTTTCTGGCATGATTCCAGTGGAAGTTTTAGAAATGGTAAAGGCATCAACTACTATTTGAGATCCACCTTGGGGGTAGGGAACAGCCTTTTTGGGGAGTACAGTGATGGCAATAACCAGGAGCGCCGCCAGCCTTTTCGGCGCCCTAGGCGGCGGAAGGTCCCACCCCCGAAATGCCGCCCCCGACAGCGGAAGGTCCCACTCCCAAAATTCCGCTGACGACTGGGGCGCCGGTGCCCCCCAAATAGTAGTGCCCTAGGCGACCGCCTAAGTCGCCTAATAGGTTGCGCCGGCCCTGGCAATAACCACTCAAATGCTGTTAGTGGATGGGTGGCTAGTGGATTCAAACAAGGGCTGCTCCTAGACTGTGTCTAAACCAAATGACAGATGGTTTCAATAAGCTTAGAATAGCCACTACTTAACAAAATCAGAGAACTGGCATTGAAATCAGGGAATACTCAACATGAACCACACTTTTGTGCAATTCTCCTCCCTTTCGGCCACTGAGTTGGAGCCAGTGCCTCTCTTCCAACCTCTGCCATCCAACAGGATGGTCATGGGTGGGAGACGGGCCTTGGGCAGTGACTGCTGCCCTGAGAGGACTCCACAAAGGGAGCTGTGCGCAAGCACTGGAATGGGTTACCTAGGGAGGTGGTGGAATCTCCTTCCTTAGAGGTTTTTAAGGTCAGGCTTGACAAAGCCCTGGCTGGGATGATTTAGTTGGGATTAGGTCCTGCTTTGAGCAGGGGGTTGGACTAGATGACCTGCTGAGGTCCCTTCCAACCCCAATATTCTATGATTCTAGAAGTCTCAGCCCCCCTTGTCCTCCTGGTGTGGGGGTCCTGTAGGGCTCAATCTTCCTGACCTTCCATTTCAGGGGAGGGCCAGCCCCCCCCCTCTCTGCAGCCGACCTTTCCTGCAGGGGGTGCTGACCCCTGGCGTGGGGCTCGGCTCCCTCCACCGGCCGCCCCCTGCTCTGTAACGGGGGCGCGGAGCCCCGCGGGGGCGCTCTGTTGCGCGGGGAGGGAAGTGTCCTCGCGGCCGCCGGTGGCTCGCTGACGGCGGCCTGGGCGGAGAGTGTGCGCCTGCGCGCCGGGCTCTCGGAGGGACGTGGCCCGGTTGCCTGGGGCCGGAGGAGCGCGGCGAGCTCGGGGGCAAGGCAGCGGGACAGGCCGGGCGAGGAGCTCCGAGGCGGCGGCGGCTGCGGGCCGGGCTGCACGGGAAGCCGATGTTCGCACTCCGGCCCCCCGGCCAACGCTTCCAAGGTGAGGGGCGGGCGAGACCCCAGCCCCGCTCAGCGGGTATAGCCGGGGTGGGGACGTACCCAGCCGCCGGGCCTAAGCGCGCTCCGCAGGCTCCGGGGACCCCCGAGGGGAGAGCCCGGGGGCGCCGGGCCGAGGAGGAGTGACGGGGACATGCGCTCCCTTCCGGTTTCCAGCCGCGAGCCGCCCCCTCTCGCTTCTCCCTGCCTGCCTCCCCCGGGCCCGGGCCGGATCGTCCCCTCGCCTCGGCCAGCGCTGGGGTTCCCGGCTGCTCAGTCTGCGGAGCCAGGAGATCCGCCTCCCTGCGAGTGCCGGAGGAGCAGCCTCTGCTCGCCCTGCCGTCTCCGGAACGTGGGCGGCGGTGGCTACTGCGGCGAGTTGGGGTTTGCCCCGTGTGGGGCTGGGAGCGACTGTCTGGGTTTCAGGCTGTGAACCCGCTGCGAGGCAGCCCCCGAGTGACCCGCCGGAGCTCCCCTGGGCTGGGGGGAGGAGGTGGCGGTGAGGCTGTTTCCCTACTGGGGTTGCTTTGGGTTCTCATACAGAATCTATCGGGTACTTGAGTCCTTCTTCCTGACGGCGAGAAATATCAGCCCTGCTCTGACCCTGTGTGAACGCGCTGTCCCAGCCCCACTGAAGAGCCCGAGGGGTAGGATGCTCTAGGATAGCACCAGGACTTCATCACAGTGACGCCTCCTTCAGTCATGCAAGGAGGAGATTCCACTGCGGCATAATCACAACATATATTCTGCGGTTACACGTTCATCTTGTTTTAGGGGGTGTGAATTAACTGCTGGCATGGTTTCAGTTTGTTTGGATGTAGTGGTCTTTAAAGGTGGTGGACTGTGGTGATTTAAGTAGAGATGGAAGTGGCTAGCTTATAGCATCACAATAAAATAGCACCCACGCAAAAATGTCAACCACCTTTAGAGGTGACCTAAAAAG
>QXTE01000110.1:3640691-3660258 GCA_003942145.1 Platysternon megacephalum | reverse complement strand
AAGCACTTGCAACCCCTCCCAGCTTGGTATCATCCACAGACTTTATAAGTGTACTCTCTATGCCAGTGCTTCTCAAAGCCGGTCCGCCGCTTGTGCAGGGAAAGCCCCCGGCGGTCCAGGCCAGTTTGTTTACCTGCCGCGTCCACAGGTTCGGCTGTTCGTGGTTCCCACTGGCTGCGGTTCGCCGCTCCAGGCCGATGGGGGCTATGGGAAGGGCGGCCAGCACATCCCTTGGCCCACGCCACTTCCCGCAGCCCCCATTGGCCTGGAGCGGTGAACCGCGGCCAGTGGGAGCCGTGATTGGCCGAACCTGCGGACGCGGCAGGTAAACAAACTGGCCTGGACCGCCGGGGTTTTCCCTGCACAAGTGGCGGACCGGCTTTGAGAAGCACTGCTCTATGCCATTATCTAAATCCTTGATTAAGACATTGAACAGAACCGGACCCAGAACTGATCCCTGCAGGACCCCACTCATTATGCCCTTCCAGCATGACTGTGAACCACTGATTACACTCTGGTAGTGATTTTGCAACCAGTTATGCACGCACCTTATAGTAGCTCCATCCAGGTTGTATTTCCCTAGTTTGTTTNCCGCCTCCTCCCACGAGCGCGCGGCAGCTCCGCTTCTCCTCCCTCCCTCTCTCCCTCCCAGGCTTGCTGCGCCAAACAGCTGATTGGCGCGGCAAGCCTGGGAGGGAGGGGGGAGAAGCGGAGCTGCGATGCGCTCGTGGGAGGAGGTGGAACGGAGGTGAGCTGGGGCAGGGGGTCCTGGGGAGGGCCGCAGCAAGTAACGCGGGCGCAGAGGAACCGCTTGCGGTAACACGAATTCGGATATAAGGAGGTAAAGCAGCCCTGTCCCCCGGAGCGCTGCTTCACCGCATTATATCCGAATTCGCGTTATATAGGACCGCATTATATCGGGGTAGAGGTGTATTAGGCTAGTAATGCCTCAGTTTCTTTTGTAACAGTGGCTGATGATTATATGGAATTGTAATATAGAGACAATCACATTAAATGATTATTATGAAAACCTTGTTACTGCATGTCATTAGTGAAAAGCAAATTGTATTCTGCAGACATTGTAATATCACATCCATCACTCTGGTATCAGACTTCCAAAAAGCTCAAACTTAGTAACATGACCTACTAACATGGCTTTAAAAGTCCTGATTTTTAAACTGACTGAAAGGATTTCATACAGAGGAAGACAGCAGTTTTCAGATACTTAAAGGAAATGTATATTTCCCCAAAGAAAGTTCATTAAAACTAGTTATGGTTGTTTGGGTGGGTTTCCACCCATACAAATCCTTACCTTAACTGGACATCTCCTTTATCTTATCATCCTTTAACATACCTTAATTCCCATACATCACATTCATCACTTTCACTGGCAGATTCTGCCCTTCTATAAAGTCCCATTCACCTTTGTTACAAACAGTAACAATACATATGGCACTTTCCTCATGCTTATACTAGATTGCAAAACCTTAACTGTTAGACATGTGTATGGTGTGTTTTCCCATAGGTAAGTATGAGGTCTGAGTCTTGCAATGAAAGTGGTGGATCTGGTATGTGGGAATTAGGGTCTGTTAAAGGACACCTAAAATGGGTGTTTCCTTTTATTTCAAGGGGGACTACAGGTCTGTCTCATCTTACGCTGGGGTTACGTTCCGCGGTCAGCGTGTAAAGCGAAAACCGTGTATAGTCAAAATTACATTGAGTGTAATGGCGGGCAGAATCGCCCGCACTACAGAAGCAGTATTTAAATTGTTATTTTTCTCTTTTTTTTCCCGGTTTTTTTCTTGTTTTTGCCGACCGCGTAAAGCTGAAATCACACACGTTAAATGCGCCTAAGATGCGACAGACCTGTATCTCTTGTTGTTGTTGTTGTTCTCTTTGGACACTACCTACCACAAAGGGATCCTGGTCCATGACTAGGGATCTTTGATGCTATGGGAATATATTTAATACAAGACTACCATTAATCTGTGTCTCAGTTCTTTATAGTGGAGGCTACGCAGAAGTATCTCAATTTTTAAAAGATAGCAAAGGCTAATCTTTCTGGGAACAGTATGGCTAAGTGGATGAGACTTGATTCTGTCAAGGTAGAGACCTGGGTTTTACTCCCAGCTATGCCAGAAAAGTGATTGTTGTGTCCCTTCTCTGACCCTAGTTACCATATCTGTTAAGTTGGGGTGAGAAGGGGATGAAACTGGAAGTCTTACTTCAGTTTTTACGACTGAGCATACAGTTAACACCACTCCAACCTCACTCTCTGATCTGGCTTAAAAATAATTGGCTTCTGTTCTTATTTTTTGCCAAAGTTCTAATAACTTCAGCAAATTTATAAAACATTTATAGTACAAGTGTGCAAAGACCAGAATTAGGATAAACACAAATACAAGGGGAGGGGCATACAATCTAAGAGAGAAACAGTGGAAGGGATGATCTCTCCCTTTTGGCAGACAAACTGACAGTTTTATTGCATGCTTTGGGATTTTGTTTAATTTTTAATTGAAGGTAGGGCGATAGGAAATGGCAGAAACAGGGTTAGCAAGAGCTAAACTTTCCTTTAAATGCTATTTATGAATGGTTGTAGAAGTGGAGTATTCCATAACTATTGGAGTAAAATTAGGATTCTTGTTGCCCCCAGTTTGGATCTTTGGACTGTATTGATGTAATCGTAGCTTTATTTTCTTTTGACTTTATTAAGTGGATGAGACTGATCTCCTCCCAACTACACCTCCTACCTCGATATAACGCTGTCCTCAGGAGCCAAAAAATCTTACTGCGTTTTATAGGTGAAACCGCGTTATATTGAACTTCCTTTGATCCACCAGAGTGTGCAGCCCGGCCCCCCCGGAGCACTGCTTTACCACGTTATATCCAAATTCGTGTTATATTGGGTGGTGTTATATCGAGGTAGCGGTGTACTTAACTTTGTCTTCCCCCAAAAAGCTGATTACATCTTTGCTCTTCTTGTTCTTCATTCAGGCACTTGCAGGACATCATTCCAAGCCAAGATGTTTTTGATGTGTTTGCTTGCATGGGAAATATTACTCAGCGCCATTGCAAGACTGTCTCTTTATAGTGATCATATTAGCTGTACTTTTCCTTAAGATCAACCTGGTTCTGTCTACATTTATATTTGGAGGAATTGCAATACTTAGCATTTTTAAAGCCGTTCAAAGCCTTTGACAAACTAATCAGTTCCTACAACATCCCGTGAGGTACATTATTCATCTTTATAATAATGCGGTGTATATAAACTGAAGCAGCAATAATTTATGCCTTCACTGCAAGAGAGCATCCTCTATGCTCTCTTGCAATCTGTATGATACATGCATATGTGTTTAAAAGTCTTCAAAACCCCATTTAGCTTATCTTTTTGTATGAAAGGTGCTACCCAAACACTGATATTGAATCAGATTTGGTTTCTTAAAGCTGATCTTTAAATAAAGGAACAGGTTGTTGTTGTTTTTTTTTCAAGTCCTCTGAATTGGAGGTGGACAGACAAGTTCAGTTAAGGTAAACCAGTTCGAACCTTTTCTCAAGCTTAAATTAGGACCTCACTGTTCCCATATGTGCCCTACTACCACCATCTTGATACTTCTGCCTTTGGAGATCTTGCGTGGGCTTGGCAGGATCTGTTCACATTTTTTGAATGAGTCTTGCTTATGAAAGTAGGGGATTCATAGCACACTGTAGGAGAGCTTCTGAACACCTTGTTGTTAGGGTGGGTAAAAACCATACATTCGTCCAATTTGGGTAAGACCTCAAATAGCCGCCATCTGCTGCCTCATGGTATTCAGCAAATCTTCCCTCTCAATATTAGACATAAAATGAGGCTCAAATCCAGCAATAAAGTCACATAATGACAGGTTATATAAGTGAGCTTGTGTGCTTTAGCAGCTTAACCTGACAGGCACATTCCTGGGACAAGAGCGGTGAGGTAATATCTTTCATTAGACCATCTTCTGTTGGTGAAAGATGAGCTTACACAGAGATCTTATCCATGGATATAAACTGGCCATCAGGAAGTTTCGACTTGAAATTAGACGAAGGTTTCTAACCATCAGAGGAGTAAAGTTCTGGAACAGCCTTCCAAGGGGAGCAGTGGGGGCAAAAGACATATCTGGCTTCAAGACTAAGCTTGGTAAGTTTGTGGAGGGGATGGTATGATGGGATAGCCTAATTTTGTCAATTAATTGATCTTTGACTATTAGCAGTAAATATGCCCAATGGCCTGTGATGGGATGTTAGATGGGGTGGGATCTGAGTTACTACAGAGAATTCTTTCCTTGGTGTCTGGCTGGTGAGTCTTGCCCACATGCTCAGGGTTTAGCTGAGTGCCATATTTGGGGTCAGGAAGGAATTTTCCTCCAGGGCAGATTGGCAGAGGCCCTGGGTTTTTTTTCGCCTTCCTCTGCCGTGTGGGGCAAGGGTCTCTGGAGGATTCTCTGCCCCTTGAAGTCTTTAAACCACTATTTTAGGACTTCAGTAGCTCAGACATAGGTTAGGGGTTTGATACAGGAATGGGTGGGTGAGATTCTGTGGCCTGCGTTGTGCAGGAGGTCAGACTAGACGATCATAATGGTCCCTTTTGACCTTAAAGTCTCTGATTCTATGATCTTCAGGTCACAAATTGCCAGCATTTGACTCAAGTTAGTATACAGGCTTTGACTTTTTTTAGAGAATCTTTCCCTTGGAGTCTTGATAACAAGTTTCTCCAGAGCAAGCTGCAGGAATTTCAGAACTAAGGAGCCTATCTCCTACTGAGTGATATAGCCAGCAAAGCTCAGACTTATTTCCTGTTGATAGGTAGCCTAGCCAATATTTCCCTTCCAGTGTTGAAGCTTTAGTTCTGATCTTTTACTTCAAGAACACCCACACTTCCTCTAAACCACACTTCAGTTCCCTAGGAGTTGGTTGATCTATAAGATAGATACTCCTGAGGACATTCTGCTCCAAAAAATTAAAAGTTGTGCCAAAAAATTAAAAATTCTGCAAGTTTTATTGGTCAATAAATAAATGCAGAGGCTCCAGCATGGCAGTGGGGAGCACAGGCCACTGACTGCATGAAGGTGAAAGATCACCGTGCAGCCTCCCTACCCCCCAACTCTTGGGACACCGACTCAGTGGTGAGGCTGCACCTGACCCTGACACAGCACAAGGCCTGGGCCTGCCCCCGAAAAACCCTGGAGCTCTGCCCATCTGTACCAGGTGTGGGGCAGGCAGGATCCAAGTGTGGAGGGGCTCAGTATGGGGGGATCCAGGTGTGGGGTGAGAATTCTGTGTGGGACAATCTGGGTGCAGGCAGCTCAGTGGGGGGTATAGGTGTGCGGGGATCTGGATGCACAAAGGCTTGTTAGGGGGGTTCCAGTTGCAGGGGCAATGGGACTCTGCAGGGGCTTCCAGGTGAAGGTGGTTGGGGCTCAGTGGAGGGGTCTGGGTGCTGGGGGAGTGGGGCTTGGTGGGGTGGCAGTCTGGGTGCAGCTAGCTGGGGGTCAGTGGTGTAGATGTCTGGATGTTGGGGCTCAGAGTGGTGCAGTGGGGTGGGGCTTGTCAGTGTGGGGGTTTGAGTGCAGGGAGCTCTGGGGGTGGGGGTCTGGGTGCAGGGGTGGGGGTCTGGGTGCAGGGTGGCTCCAGATGTAGGGGTTGAGGTTCAGTGGGCTGGGGTTCAGATATGGAGGTCTTGGGGGGGGGGGTGTTCTGGGTGTATGGGGTGAGGCTTGGTGGGGGGCATCTGGGTATGGGAGATCCAGATGCATGGGAGTTCGGTGGATGGGGGAGCAACTCCCTATACAGGGACCTCTCCACCTGCAGTTGAGGAGTGATGGGTTCAGGAAGCAGGGGAGGATGCTGAGCTTCCTGCAGCTGTGGGAGGTTTTTGGGGGTGGGTCTGACACAGCCCCAGCCACTCCTTGCAGGGGAAGAAGTCCCATCCTCTCCCTTCAGCCCAGCCAGAATTAGCAGCTGATCCTAGCTCAGGGTAGGAGCCACTGGCTGGGGTGTCCCCAGCCCTGTGGTGATTTACCTCTCCACTGGCTGCTCCAGGTGCCTGAAACAATGTACCTGTGCAGCTAGGAAGTGGTGCGTGACTGCTCTTGCAGCTTCCCTTTGCTTCCCTGTCAGAAAGTAATTTTTCTGCAGGGAAGCAAAGAAATCTGTGGGAGACATGAATTCTGCACCTGTGCAGTGGTGCAGAATTCCCCCAGGAGTAGATAGAGGATAAGCTCAAACCTTAGGTGCTCAGATATATAGCAAAAGGTCCAACATAAGAACCTACCTAGATGGATTACTTGGAGTGTGCGCAATTCTTGTTTCCTGCATCCACTCTACATTGGACTCCCATTTTGGCTCCTTTGCCATCCAGAGATATAACCTCAGACTGGCAGGTCCAAAGAAGGGCAGGTAAGAAGGAAGAGAAAAGATGAGACTAATATATTGGCTATAGCCTTTGAAATATAACTGAAGGAAAATGTAGAATTAAACTGCAGGATACACCCATACCATACATGGGCCACAGGCCTGTTAATGAGTTTCCCTGGAGGGGCAGCAGTAGGGTATATATGAAGGAACCACTTTTCTCCTCCGGACCATTTTGCCTTCAAAAAAGATGGGACTAGTGAGGCAGTTCCACTCATCCTCTCTAGGACTTACAAAAAATGCCAGGCATATGCCTTTTCTTGGAGTCCTGCTGCCACAAAAGAATATTTGTTGATTTTTCTCTTTAATCTCATTTCTTGTTGCTGATCATATTACATTTACTGAATGAAAACTCACCGCACTGTGTGAGCTAGCCATAATCTGGCAGGCACTTAGCATGCTCATTTACATGCTGCCTGTTCCTTCTGCGTGATTTCTAAGTCCTGAGTAGTAAGCACAGCTTTGGCAGTGTGATATGGGTTGTGACAGATACCCATTTCTATACTGGGCTAAGATCACCAAAATATCACTTGAAACCATTTTTCCATGTCTCCAGGGCTGCCTAGTTTGTTTCTTCCATAGGGGAAAGTAATATTTTAAGTTCACATCCATGCTATCATTGTTCTTGTTCTCATATTTTGCTACAGATATTAAAAACTATATATAAGGCCTTGGTTTTGTTATTAAATGCTTTTCTTACATATTATGTTCTTGAGTTTTCAGTGAGGTGAAATGGCAAAATAGTAAGCAGTAAACCCTTCCTTGAATATGTTTCCATTTATAGCAAGTAGGCTATAACATGAGATAAATACATAAAAGCACAGAAGAAAAGGGAAAATGGAAACATGATAAAAGTGCAGAAGATTCTTACAATTCCATTAGCTATTTTGGTTTTGTAAGCATAAATATGGACCTAAAATTAGTGCTGACAATGCCCTACAAGAGGGTCTAGTTTTAAAGTTCAGAGAATGAATTCAACTACTGTATTTGTGTGTGGTGTTTATTCAAGAAGTAAAGCATTAACAGAATGCAGTTTAACTCTGCTTCACTAGGTGGAGCCTCTAGGGTCCAAATAGATAAAGCTATTTTTGACTTCATTGATGTAATAAGTACAATAATATCCTTGTGAAAATGAATCTGGAATTAAAATAAAATTTTAATTCTATGCTGCCAATTCTAAACTGCTTTGAGCATCAATGTTTTCTAATTTGTGTATTTTGCTAGTAATGTTCTTTGCAAGTCCTGTTAGTAGACACTGTAAATTAGTAAAAATCAATTGCTGGAATGATACCATTTATTTATACTTGTGAGTCTTAAGATTCTAAGTGTTTAATTGCTGCAGAATGCATGTGAAGATGGTAAAAAGGGTATGCTGTTTTCATAAACTGGTTTGCCTAGTTTTGTGTGTTCTGTAAGAGTTTTGTTGTTCACCTTTCATATCAGGATCTCAGTGTCTTACAAAAGCTGGGTAAACATTATCCTAATTTTACAGATGGCTAAACTGAGGTACATCAAAGTTAAGTGACTTGTCTAAAGCTGCAGTCAAGAGTTGAGCATTGAACATGGGTCTTCAGTTTTCCAGTTCAATTCTCTAACCACTAGACTGTACTCTTGAGTTCATCAATTTCTGCAACTAATGAACTTTTGCAATGAAATATGCTCATTCAGTAGATCACTGTTTACATGTATGATTCCCTTTAATGCTAGCCCAACTGACAACAAAATGAATTTCATAAGTTCTAGCATATTGACTTGATTTTGTATTTTTGGGCTAGACAGGATTCCTGTGGCTGAAATCTCAAAGCTTTTAATGTAGTATTTGACTTGCAAAGCAAGTAAAAGGTTTGAGGCTGACACGAAATAACTTTGGAATTTTTAGACATGCACTTTAACCTGCTGTGAAAGCACTGAATTTACTTGATCACTTAATAGTAACGTTGTAGTTCAGAAGATATTATAGTTTGCTTTTCTTGCAGTTTGAAGTTTAATTGAAAGAGGAAGATGGCAAGGCAGCTTTGCATTTTACTTTAGCAACTTTTTTCCCCTCAGTTTAACTGTAAGTAACTTGTATATCTTTACATTTTGGTAGAATTAAAGACCGTGAATGAACATTAAATTTTACGTTTGTGTGCAAAAGCAATTCAGAATTAGTGACTAGTACTATCAAGCCTTTGTTTAAACAATTACTACGTATACTTCTAAAATAGAATTTAGCCCTTATTATAGATGTGGGGCTGACATCTTTGGAGAATGAAGTAACATCCACAGAAGAGATACAATACAGACATTGTCAGAATAGGCTTCTCCATAGTGTCCTGTCAGTGTGCTGTACTGTTCGCTTGGATGATGCACCTCTGGGGGGGAAGTAGGTTGGCTCAGACACTCTACCTTGCAATTTTGAGCTTTCTTGAGGCTAAGGTGCTAATTTGTGTCCGTTATGACTGCAGCTTTTTTAATGTGGATGGTTCAGACTGGACTGAAAATGCTGGTTTATTCCATGTAGGCTACTTAACTGTAGTCTGATAGTAACAACTGACTTGAGTGGGGCTGGATTTGAGGAACTTCAGTAGGGAATGGCTCCATATGGAATTACCAATTCCTCAAACTGGGGGTTCCCAAACTTCTTTGTTATGTGGACCACATCTCATGGGTCATCTACCCTTTCATTCATGATAGCTTCACACTGCTGTGATCATTAGAGGAATCACTTATATGGAATATTGTATTTGCAGCTGTTAGTCAGTCATATGGTGATGATGAATCATTAACAAGTGCTGTGTGGACCCCTAATGGAAACCATTGCCTGGAACAATATAGACGATTCAAACATATTTTTAAACTAAACTCCTTGGCTTTTAGAACTAAGTTAACTGAAATCCAATAAACTTGAATGCACTCAGATTTTTAACAGGGAACGTTGGGTTGATCAAAGAATTATGGTGATGTTCCTAACTAATTCAGTTTGCTTTTCCAGATTAAGGAAAAGTGGAGTTCTTCAATTATATTTAAGGATGTTTATTGAAATAACTTGTTAGCACAATTTTCTCATTAGGTAACACGGCTTAAAATAACAAGAACAGCATAAGATGTTTTGGCTCTGTTAATCTTAGAAATTTGTAATGATCTAACATTGTCCTAACTAGGACTGCAATATTAAAGCTTGAATCACTTTTTTCTGTGGGAAACTTTTTTGAGCGCCTAGAGCCACACCGAAATGTGGCTAGCTTTGCTTTTGTGGGTGGACTCCATAGTGTTACTACACTGCTTTTTGAAACTACATTTCTTTTCATGGCTACAATGTACTTTTCTGATTTAAATAAATTGGTTTGAGGTAAGTTTATAGATACTAAACTTGGCATAAATGTTTAAAATTACTCTAAACAAAGATAATTATACTGGTGTTCTAGGGTTCTCAACAATTTTTTGGTGGCCTCAGAGTGTGGCCACCAACTCTTGCTGGTGGCTGCGCTGACAATTTTTCCTAGAACACTTAACTTTAGGAAAAACAAATATATATGCACATATACATGTCCAAATCATTGTAATTTATTTATGTAGGGTTTTTTCAGGCTCATTAATAAAAATAATGTACAGTGATCTCTATTCTTAACTGGACCTAAACAGAATAGAAACACTAAGTGCTTTGCATGTTCTTGTCTTGTTGTTTTTCTTCTGCTTTTTTGGTTGTGCTGTTTTTTTGTTTTTGTTTTTAAACTTGCTAGATAGTAAGACTGCTGCTGTGAAAAGTGCTATTTGTATGTTTAATATCACTTTTCACAGCAGACTTACTCAGCCCCAGCAAGCCCTTGGACAAATTAAGCTCTGAATGGAGAGGTGGGCAGGGAAGTTGCAGGGCCCAGGGATGATGGCGTGGGTGGTGAGCCTGGGACAAGAGCCTGCTACCGCGTGGGTGGAGCACGAAGTCCTGTGGCCGAAGCCTGCCTGCCCCGCCCCCAGGAAAGTGGAGAATTCACCAGCTGCCTGCACCTCCAGCATTTGTCTTTCCAGAGGGGGGCAGGGAGGCTGTGGCTGCAAGAAAAGCCACTGGTGGCCACATTTGAGAAACACTGTAAGACTGGCTGTATGTGTGTTCTGCTATGTGAAAATTCAGATGCTTAACTTGTTTATATTTATTGCATAACTGCAAATATACTTTGCAGTTGTATAAAGCCTCCAATTTGATATTCCAAAGTACATATCTAATGTAATGCATGTCAGTAAAAATGGGGAAATTGAAACTCCAAGATTAAATAACTTGCCCATGGTCACATTTCAAGTATAGAACCTGCTCCAGACTTTTTCCTGTTCTTAACTATAAGTTGATCCTTCCCTTTGTTATCAAAAAGCAAGTTAAAGAATTATAGGGTCAAACTTCTGACAAATAATTTTAGAAATTTTGGGTCTTACAGGTGGGAGATAAATGTAGAAAAATAACATTAAATTTAAAGTTCTGACATGGAGCTCTACCAACTTGGAATGGTTGTAACGTAAATTTATAGGCAACAGTTACCAGCTGAGACAAGCATTTGGCACACTGGAGCCTTGATAGCTTGCTTACTCTTGCTGCTCAGTCACTGCAATGAGACAGCAACATCCCCATTGAATCTTTATTACCCTCATTGTCTCCTGAAATGACCTGGATTTGGAGGCCCCACCATCAGCAGGAAGGAAGAGTCTAGCATACAAAAACTCCTGGTGAACTTACTAGTCATGTGACTGCAGTACTGGTCTGTCTCCCTGCTTGCCTCAGTATCCAAAGATGAGACTGAAGGACTTTCTTCTAATCATCTTTTGATGGAGGTGGATGCTTCTCTGGTAAAGGCTATCTCCATGCTTCAAGCATAGGTGTTACGTTGGGCTTCCCTTACAAAGTCCTCCGCTCTAACCAGTCTTTATACCTAAGAAAAGGGCAAGTAAAATCTTTCCCAGTCAAGTTCCATCTGCATAGTAGAAGTTTTCATTAAATATATTTATATCCCTTATGGCTCAATTATAAGAGTGTGTAGCCAGTGCAGTGTGCCTTCCAGAGCCTGAAGACAAACTGCTAGTGCCTCTGCTGCTCAGCTTTACCAAGCTGCAACAAAGTGAGAATTTACCAGTCTGGTCAATTTTCCCAGCTGCTGCTAGGACCTTATGGGCAGTAATCATTGAAACTAACAACCAAGTCAATTTCACTCAGCTTTTTCCCCAGGCTGCAGCAAAAGTGAGCCTAGGAATCAAAAGACCTTGGGTATAGTGTTGTGTAGCAGAGCTGCTAAAAGGCTCTACATTGGGAGGTGGAGGAGATGGGGATTCCCTTGTAAGAATTTTTACCCCCCACCTTTCTCATAACTGGAGCAGAGGTTTGTTTTTCACCAGATGTTGCTCCTAATTATTGGAGGACCCAATCTTCTGGATCACTCTTTACTTAATAGGTTTAGTCCTATGGCTTCTGGATGTCTAGTCCAGTATTTAAAGTGGTTCAGGGAACAAAGGAAAGACTGATAGGAAAAGTTAGCAAACGGAAGTGTGGTGCAAATGAGATCTTTTGGGAGTCAGGGAACACAGTGTAGATGAGTAATATAAGGAAGTAGGGAAGAGAAGGAAAAGAGGAAACACTGACAACCATGTGGGCAAAGACACAATGATCCATTACAGGGAAGAGGGGGAAAGATGGTAGAACAAACACAAGGTTACTTAACTTTATTTTATTAAACACCAAACATGCTAAACCGTGTACAACAGTTAAATTGCAAAGGATGTGGCTTTGAGCACACGAATGCACAGAATTACAATGCCTGTGTAGCCAAGAGGACTTGTCTACATGGAGACACTCAGGAAAATTTATCAGAAAAAGGTGTGAATTCAAAGTGGATTAGTTAAACTGCTTTAAATCCCTGTGTGGATGCTGTCATTCAGAATTAAAGTAGCCTTAATTTGGTTTAGCTTAATTCACTTTGGAAGCAATCTTTGCTTTCGATCAGGCTTTTTTCAAATTGTAAAACTTCCCCACTGCACAACTCAATGTATATTGATTTGAAATGTGGTACTTAGCAAAAGAAACATGGTTTATGAAATTGTACAATTTTCCAGTCCAGCCTCCCCAGCCTCTGAGGAAGGGCTGCCTATCAGCTACTGCTAAACCTGAAAATCTGAAGCCTGCCTTAAAACATGTGGCTGTTTGTCATCCAACAGATGAAATGGAAGTTGTCTGTTTAAATTACACTTGAAAGAAAGATCTCAGGGAGTGGGATGGAACATTTTCCTTGTGGTTCTAATTGTTTGATGTGTTTGCTATAAGCTGGTATTATTGGGTAAGCTGTATTTCACATGATTTGTTCATGCCAGCCTGTCAATGTGAGGAATTCTACATATGTCAAAATAGGTAGTTTTCGGCAGTGTGACTTCAAGGAAAATTTCTTCTTCAGTCTACTATTCTCCTTGACAGACCTTGACTTGTGTCAGCCATCTTCGTTCTGCATTTTCAGATGTGGCCCAAGTTTTCTTCTGGTGGACAACTTGGATAAGGGTTAGGCTTGCCAGTAGTCTAGATATTCTGTGGCTGAGGAAGTGGTCCACTGTAGAAAATAGTTTAAGCCTCTTGCATTCCTTCAGTGGTAGAGCTTCAAGAAAGTTCTTGGACTAGGCCTCTGATTTTTTTTTTATTTTATTTTTTTTTGGATCAGTCTCCTTTGCTTTTTTTCTGAGAAGTCTAGCTCAGGGTTTTCCCAAGTAGTCCTTCCCTAACCCACTTGTGGGAGTAGACTTGTGTTGTATTCTAGAATCTAGAGTCATTTCAAAATGACTATTTCATTCCCCACTGTTAGAGATCTCAGGATCATTTTATCTTTGATTTTTAGCTGTGATTCTTGTTGACTTTTAGCCAAACTTCCAGCCAGTCCCTCTTTGAGATTGGAGAGGGTACTGAGAGCAAGAGGAAAAATTAACATCTGTGGTACTTACTCATAAATTCCTTCCTGTGCATGTTAGTCCTCAGGTAAAGTTATTGTCAGAGGCGTTTTACCTGCTTTACGTGATTTTGGCACTTCTATTTTTATCAAAAGTAGTGAGATCCTCTCAAAATCTCATGTGTCAGAGGTACAAGGTGGTTCTGGATCCAGAGGCACTACACAGAAAAGACTAACCCTGTGGGTATCTTTGGATAGTTTCCTTGATATCCTTTTGGTGAATCTGCCGCATACTTTATATATTTGTTCTTACATAGCATCTTAACATAATCCCATACCTTTCTCTTGGGCTTTCCAACAATTTTGGGAATTCTGGGAAACAGGATAACCTTAAGTCACACTCTTTAGAAGGTGCAAAGTACATGACAAACACTTCAGTTTATTTGTAGAATATAGCTATCCCACTAAATACCTTTTCCACTGGTTTGAGTGAGCCTGCTGATCAAAGTCTACAAAAATAACCTCTGCTATCCCTTTTCCTTTTGTAATTTGCAGGTGGCGACAGACAAGGTTGCAGGAAAGCTGAGTTCTACTCTCTCATGGGTGAAGAACACTGTATCGCATACTGTCAGTCAAATGGCCAGTCAGGTGGCAAGTCCATCTGCCTCATTACACACTACATCCTCCTCTACCACTCTTTCTACTCCAGCGCTATCACCATCCTCACCAACACGGTTGAGTCCAGATGATTTAGAATTATTGGCTAAACTAGAGGAACAGAACAGGTGAGTGGGGGAAACGTGGCTTTCATATTTTGCTCTTGAAATTGTAAAATGAGAACTAAAATAGACTTATTAAAATTATAGCAGAGAACCCATTACAAGTTGTTTTTCCTGGACCAATATTTGACTCAATTTAAAACTGCTAGCTGCAAGGAAAAGAATGTGCATTTTAAATATTCTTAATCTGAGATTTAAAAAAGCATCTGCTTTTTCAGAACCTCTAAAACATTATTTGTTACCTTTTCTAGCTTTATAGAAATCATTAAAAATTATTTCAAAATTGTACTGACAACTGATGCTGGAGCCCATGAGATTCTGGGATACAGCTTAAAGAGGGAGTCTCAAGTCCTGATGCTTTCACCTAAACCTGTTCCTTGGTTTGTGATATACACCTCTACCCTGATATAACATGACCCGATATAACACGAATTCGGATATAACGCGGTAAAGCGGTGCTCCGGGGGGGGGCTGCGCACTCCGGCAGATCAAAGCAAGTTCGATATAATGCGGTTTCACCTATAACGCGGTAAGATTTTTTTGGCTCCCGAGGACAGCGTTATATCGGGGTAGAGGTGTACTAATGCTGGCTTTTAAACCTATATGAAAGGATGCAGACTTGTGACTCCTAAACAGTCTAGTTTTATCCTTCTCTGCTCATTGGGGGCTTGTCCAGAAAAGCCCCCAATGAGCCAGGGTACAAATATTTTTAAATGATCAGTAGCACCTCAGACCTCTAGTTGTCCAATTATCTGGTTTTAGTCAGGCCTTTTGGTAAACCTTTCTCTAAGCAGTTTCTCATGAACTGTGAATTATGGTCAGAGGTCCAGACCCTCTGTTACAGTAAAGTTGATATTTTAAGAACATGCTTTTTATTTAATTCCATAAAACAGCACTTGGTGTAAAGACATGGGCATTTAAAGTCTGAATAAATTAATTTAGCAAACTGTTTTCAGACAGCTTTCAAAACTTTCCATAAATGGAATAATCTTATCCCCCTCGCGTCTTGTTTTTACAGGTTGGATTGGAGTATTTCTCCTTGTCTCTTGAAACAGGCCATTTTTATTTTAGCTATAGTGACAGGGGCGGCTCCAGGCACCAGCGCACCAAGCATGTGCTGGGGGCGGCAAGCCGTGGGGAGCAGCCTGCCGATCGCCGTGAGGGCGGCAGTCAGGCTGCCTTCGGCGGCATGCCTGCAGGAGGTCCGCCGGTCCCGCAGCTTCGGCGGCAATTCGGCGGCGGGTACACCGAAGGCGGGTTACCGGCGGATCTCTCGCAGACATGCCGCCGAAGACGGCCTGACTGCCGTGCTTGGGGCAGCAAAATACATAGAGCCGCCCCTGTATAGTGAAGCTTATATCCATTTCACTAGAACTCCATTATTGGTTATGACACACTCAATAGGCGACAAGGAGTCCTGTTGCTTATCTTCCTTCAAACAGTTCACACCAAGCCTGCTTTTTCACATCAAGATTACACTTTTTCAAGGAGAGAGTTGATGCACCTATCTTGAAAGCTGCTGTGTATTGTCACACAACTTTTTGAATCTGCTACTTTTTTTTTTTAAACTATAACTGCTCTTTGGAAGTAAAGAGTTGTACTCTGAACCCAGGAAGCCATACTTGTTTCTGCTCACCAGACAAATTGCCACTGGTGATATCTTTAAATTCAGATTTCCTTGTCTGTGTGGGAGAGAAACTGGCCTACACATGAAGACTGGGATATAGGTGAATTAAACAGTTCAGGCTATAGTGAAAGAACCCAAAGGAGAAGTGACACAAGGAAATTTAAACTTCCTGCAACCAAATTATATGGTTTTAACCTCTTAAATTAACAAAACTATCTACTTTTTATTGAAGGCCTCCTAAGAAATGTATTGGAATGGTGCAGTCCAAAGGATCTGTTTGTGGATAGTAAATCATTGATAGGGTTTTACATGAATCTAAGCAGTTTGTGTTCTGTGTTTAGTGACTACTTACAATATAAAGAAACTACATGTTACAAATCTGAGGGCAATGGATTCAGTAAGGTAAGGTTCAAATTATAATAGAAATGTAGTAGAATTTCTTAGAAACTGAGGAAAAATAAAACCTGGATTGTCAAAACCTTAGGTTTTGCAATCTTAAAATGTTTGTTCTGTGCTTTAAAAGTACATATAGCTCTTCTCTCTGATGGTATTTGGAGTCTGATCGTGTTTAGCATGGTGCATGTTGAGAAAAGCAGTTCTAGTTTTTAAGTCTGTAGTGGTACGTGGTAGGTTAGGCTTGTAGAGGTTTAAAAATGCATTTTCGTGTGTACACAATACAACTGGCTAGTGATTGTTAATCTCAGCTTTGAGTTTTTCTTGTGAAAATGAGACTTTTTGTTTCCATTAATTGGGGCTAAATTCAGATTTAAACTTCTGGGACCATTGAGGTTAAAGGCACACACTACTATTTTAAGCCTTTTGTTCAAAAGCTGAAAATAATAAAACTGCAAAGATCACACTTGTAAAATGTTGCTTTTTATGGATTAAATCACATTCTGACACATGCTTTGTTTACCCAGTACTTAGAATTTTTTTATAAATGCTAATGGGCAGGAGCAGAGAAGGGGAAAGACAATGTAAATATCTGAATTAAATGTTTATTCTATCTGAGAACCTGAATGTGTAGGTGCACTGAGATTTATGCACATACATGGTCAATACTGTGCAGAAGTTTATAATTTCCTGAAAAAAAATTAACGACTCAACCTCACCAATATGGTGGTTGGATGCCACTTTTTAACACAGGGACATCAGAATTTATTTGACTCATGTCTTTGCTTTCATAGCAGCCCCCCTTTCCTACAGATACAGCCCCAGTGCTAAGTGAAAATGGAACACAGTACAGTCTCCTAGACTTCAAAGTGTAGTCTGATACCTTGCTTCCTACCCAATACCTAGACTGAAGTAAATGGATTTATTTTTATTACATGGCTCGTTGTTAGTTGAAGTTAGGTACATCTTAAGGCCCAGTGCCTGCCGCCCCTGAGCTTTTCACAAAATCAGTAGCCAACAGGAAGCAGGGATTGAATCCAGGCTCAATAGTTAGTCTCCCTGTATGGAGGGGCACAGAGGAATAAGGGCACGGCTACACTAGAGAGTTTACAGCAGTGCGCCGGTGTAAGCTCCCTAATGTAGGCACTGTAAGCCAATAGGAGAGAGCTCTCCTGTTGGCTTAACTACAACCGCTCAGAGGCTTGGAGTAGTTATGTCACTTCATTTACAATTTTTATTACAAAAACATGGTAAGTAAAACAGTATGAATGAATGGATACATTCTGTGAAGAGAGGGTGGAAGTTATCTCCTTTGCATCATTGTTGATAATTGAATTGTTTAATCTAATATGGTTAGTACTGTAACTAGCTTTGTATGTTGCAGACTGTTGGAGACCGACAGCAAATCCTTGCGTTCAGTAAATGGGTCAAGAAGAAACAGTGGCTCCTCCCTTGTATCTAGTTCATCAGCTTCTAGCAACCTCAGCCATCTCGAAGAAGACTCCTGGATTCTTTGGGGAAGAATTGTAAATGAATGGGAAGATGTACGCAAAAAGAAAGAAAAGCAAATTAAGGTATTAGTCAGTATTGTAGGATGCTTTTGTAGTGCAATGCAACTGGTGCTATTTGGTTTATTCTCCCATTGGTCTTCCATGTTTTTCGGAAAATAAGTGATAGAAACTAGGGCTGTCGATTAATTGCAGTTAACTCATGCGATTTAATTCAAAAAAGTTAATCGCAATGTTAAACAATAGAATACCAATTGAAACTTATTAAATATTTTTGGATGTTTTTCTACATTTTCAAATATATCGATTTCCGTTACAACACAGAATACAAAGTGTACAGTGCTCACTTTATATTTTGATTACAAATATTTGCACTGTAAAATGATAAACAAAAGAAATAGTATTTTTCAATTTACCTCATACAAGTACTGTAGTGCAATCTCTTTATCATGAAAGTGAAACTTACAAATGTTGTAGGTTTTTTTGTTACATAACTGCACTCAAAAACAAAACAGTGTTAAACTTTAGAGCTTACAAGTCCACTCAGTCTTATTTCTTCTTCAGCCAATTGTGAAGAGAAACAAGTTTGTTTACATTTATGGGAGATAATGCTGCCCACTTCTTAATTACAATGTCACATGAAAGTGAGAACAGGCATTTGCATGGCACTGTTGTAGCTGGCGACACAAGATATTTACGTGCCAGATGCGCTAAAGATTCATATGCCTCTTTGTGCTTCGGCCATCGTTCCAGAGGATATGCTTCTATGCTGCTGATGCTCCATTTAAAAAAACCAATGCATTAATTAAATTTGTGACTGAACTCCTTGGGGAGAATTGTATGTTTCCTCCTCTGTTTTACCCATATTCTGCCATATATTTCACGTTATAGTAGTCTCGGATGATGACCCAATACATGTTGTTCGTTTTAAGAACACTTTCACTGCAAATTTGACAAAGGCAAAGAAGATACCAATGTGAGATTTCTAAAGATAGCTACAGCACTCGACCCGAGATTTAAGAATCTGAAGTGCCTTCCAAAATCTGAGAGGGATGAGGTGTGGAGCATGCATTTAGAAGTCTTAAAAGAACAACACTCCGATGCAAAAACTACAGAACCCAAACCACCAAAAAAGAATCAACCACCTGCTGGTGGCATCTGACTCAGATGATGAAAATGAACATGCATCAGTCCACGCTACTTTGGATCGTTATCGAGGAGAACCAGTCATCATGTACGCATGTCCTCTGGAATGGTGGGTGAAGCATCAAGGGACGTGAACCTTTAGTGCATCTGGCATGTAAATATTTTGCAACTCTGGCTACAACAGTGCCATGCAAATGCCTGTTGTCACTTTCAGGTGACATTGTCAACAAGAAGTGGGCAGCATTATCTTCTGCAAATGTAAACAAACTTGTTTGTCTGAGCAATTGGCTGAACAAGAAGTAGGACTGATTGGACTTGTAGGCTCTAAAGTTTTACATTTTTATTTTTGAATGCAGGTTTTTTGTACATAATTTTACGTTTGTAAGTTTAACTTTCATGATCATGAGAGATTGCACTACAGTATTTGTATTAAGTGAATTGAAAAATACTTTTTTTTACAGTGCAAATATTTGTAATAAAAATAAATACAAAATGAGCACTGTACACTTTGTATTCTGTGTTGCAATTGAAATCAATATCTGAATGTAGAAAACATCCAAAAATATTTAAATGGTGTTCTATTGTTTAACAGTGTGATTAATTACGATTAATTTTTTAATCGCTTGACAGCCCTAATAGCAGGGCCGGCTCTAGGCACCAGCGCTCCAAGCATGTGCTTGGGGCGGCACTTTCCAAGGGGCGGCACTCCAGCTCCTTTTTTTTTTTTTTTGCTTGGGGTGCAAAAAGCTGGGAGCTGGCCCTGAGCGGAGGTGAGATGCGGCGGTGGGGGGCGCGGGG
>QXTE01000110.1:3599098-3640099 GCA_003942145.1 Platysternon megacephalum | reverse complement strand
ACCATATAAGACTCAGACTGTCTTATTTATACAGATAAAAAGGGGGGGTGAACTTAACAAGAAAACAAAGGAAGCAAAGCTGATAAGTTTTCCTGGGGCCAGACACACATCTTATTTCCTTATTAACTCTTAGCAATCTTCTGCTAATGTCCCACCATTAGCTTAGGTGCGACTCATTGTTCTATATCTTAATGTTTCTCTTCCTGACAACTATATTTCAACATTCCTCATTCCTGCTTAAAGGAACATACAGCATTTCTTTAATCCATTTTATTTTTACAATATAATTCATTCTACTTTCACAGTAGTGAAACTGACAAGAATCAGGTCAGTTTTATTCCACTGATGTTTGATCTCTGCTGCACAGCGCTGTGTGCTGGAGCTCTTCAGTGGGGAGGAGAACTCACAGGGGGTCTGTGGGAGGGATAGAATAGCTTGAGATGCCTTACTACTACTATCCGTGCAGCAGCCAAAAGGACAGGAAGAGGATGGTTTCCCTCTTTTCTAACAGTCAGAATATTTTGGGGGAAGGAGGGATCTGTTAATGTCTGTTTAATAGATAACTGATGTTCAGGGCCTCCTTACTTTGTAGGGTTCAGGGAGAGCACCCTTCTCTTTCCCAGTGGGTTGGAGTGGGGTGGGTGGGAGGAAAATAATTTATTAACTAGGCATTGGTCTGTGACAGTTGGATCTGGCCAGAAATTGATATGGAAGATGGCAAGTAGGCTTAGTTCTGCTAGATGTTGAATAACTTCCAAACCTCATGTAAGTGGTTGGGTGTTTGTGTAAAGTGGGAGCAGAGATAGAGAGAAATTAGAGTGGTGGTGTGTGTGTGTGTGTGTGTATAATTTCTTTGGTGAGACAGCTGTGAAGGAAACATAACGTGGAAAGTGAAAGAAAGATTTGAGGTCAGAGAAAAGAAGGAAGAGAGGAAACCGACTGTTTCTGCTCACACAGCAAAGATAGCTTGTGAAAAGGCACCAGTAGCGGCGCCAGCTCTGCCGGCGCCCTAGGCGGCGGAAGGTCCCGCCCCCGAAATCCCGCCCCCAACAGCGGCGGCGGAAGGTCCCGCCCCCAAATTTCAACGGGCGGCGGGGGCGCCTGCGCCCCCAAAATAGCAGCGCCCTAGGCGACCGCCTAGGTCGCCTAATGGAAGCGCCGGCCCTGAAAGGCACCCATAATAGATCATGGAAAGAGAGTGATTTGAAGTCAAGAGGAGGGAAGTCCAGACAAAAGCAAGAGAATGTAGTAAGTAGGGCATCTGAGTAGGATTCTGTGAAAATATTTGAGTGTCACATACTCTAATGTCAAACGGTTTTTGTGGTATTTTCACCAATTATAAAACTAGTCAAAATACTATTTCAGGGAACAGTCAATAAATTTAACGAGTGTTAGTGGAATATCTTTTCAATGAGTTTTTTTCTTTTGCTGTTCAGCCAGCTCTACTAGTAAGTTACACTTTTAAAACTAATAAGGTGGATTGACAATTTTACAATTAAATACAGTGTAGAACAGTATGCAACAGCTTCCCATTAATGCCAGTGGGCATGGCTTTGGCTGAAGAGATGTCTTCAGATTTGGCTACAAAGGCTGCCCTTGGGCTTGTAGACTTGGGGAAATGTTTGAAACTCTGAACATCAACATATGGTACATTATTTTTCAGGCAGGTTGATGTATGTTCCATCCTTGGCACTTCCATCCACCTCAAAGCATGGACCTGGAGGTAATTCTGAAAGGTGACATTAGGGGTTCTACCTTTCAGTACCCCTAGCATGCATAAAGAATGATGCTGTGCCTGTTACCAAGTGCAATATTTTCCTGGCATATAGCCCAGGTACCACTACTGTTTCTTTAGGTGTTTACCTTGTAGAGCATACCTACATAGGTAACTTAATTCAGTGGGGATGGGGAGTTAACCCTCCTCTGCCACATTGTGTGAGGTGTAGGGGATTGAGGGTGGTGCATTGTTGGGAAGCAATACCTGGAGGCAGCTTTTGAGAGTTTAGGGGCACAGTTATCACATGGGAGCAGGGATGGGAGGGCATGTCATAAAGGGCTTTTATGAGTTGATGGGAGCATAGCTGGCTCAGGGAGTTAAAGCTCTGCTCCCTGAATCAGCAAGAGATCATCAGTAGAGCTACTAAGATACTCCTAAAGTAGAGCTCCAGAGGGGCCTTGCTCCCTTAGGGAGATTAAAGGGCTTAGTTCACTGCTATAGAGCTACAGAACAGCTCCTGCTGTAGTGAAGGTTCTTTGTTAATTACATTCCTTTCCTTGTTGACTTCCCCAAGAAACTGTGTAATTGTTTTCTAAATTGTTACTTTTTAAATGCTGTCCTTGCCCTTGGAAACTCCCAGAAGAGACAATGCTGAGAGTGATTTTATGTATTTGTCTTTTTTTGACAAATAGAGAGGCAGTCTTCGAAAGCTTCATGTTAAAGTTAACTTGAAGGTCTTGAAATTAAAAGTGCCTACTCAACTTTCATAAGACTTGGAAAAATGATAATTGCCGAGACTTATCCCTTAAATTAATAGTGTTACCTGCAAGGGTGTTTGAAATAGCATTGTAATGAGGTCCTGGTTTCAACCTTAACTATGGAGAGGTTTCTACTTCTCCATAATTCTTATTTAATAAACTTACAGCAATGACAGCTACCGTTTTTTTTTCCTTTTCAGCATTTTGATATTTTCTTAGTAAAAGGATTACTTAAGTAAAAGAAGGTTATCCTGTTTCAAGAACTTACCCAGAACAAATGATTAGATGAAGTGCTAGAACAGGGGTCGGCAACCTTTCCGAAGTGGTGTGCCGAGTCTTCATTTAGTCACTCTAATTTAAGGTGTCGCGTGCCACTAATACATTTTAACATTTTTAGAAGGTCTCTTTCTATAAGTCTATAATATATAACTAAACTATTGTTGTATGTAAAGTAAATAAGGTTTTTAAAATGTTTAAGAAGCTTCATTTAAAATTAAATTAAAATGCAGAGACCCCCGGACCGGTGGCCAGGACCCGGGAAGTGTGAGTGCCACTGAAAATCAGCTCGCGTGCCGCCTTCGGCACGCGTGCCATAGGTTGCCTACCCCTGTGCTAGAAAATGCATAGGAAAGGAACTATGTTGCATTGTTGAGGGAATGGCTCTGTGGTTGGTGGTTGTCCCCATGATTCTTAAACTTCCTGAGCTATACCTTTTCTTAAAATCTTTATCAAGCAACCAAACCCCTTATCGCTCAGTCTTTCTTGACAGATCTGTAAATACAAGTACAATACTCGAGCACCCTTGGAATAAGACAATATATAAGTAAGTTGTCAGGGGGCCCAAGAATCTGTTCCTGGTACACCAATTTATTCAGGAGAGGCTTGTATTGTGTAATAGCTGTCTGTAGCTTTTGAGAGAATTTATATGTCCCATAACATGGAACCAAAAAAAGTCATGCAATAGCTTTAAAAAAATATTTGAAGCACTAACATCAGTGAAATTAAGCAAAAAAATATTTTTTTTAATCAAGAATTTCCGGTAGATATTGTCTCTAGCCAAGCAGACCCTTATCTGAATAATATAGAAGTAGGACTTTTGTTGTACCATATTAACATTGTAGCCTAACATGCCTAAAATGATAAGTTTGGCAAATATCACTATTGGCTAATACTATGTAACCATTTTGTTATTAATTACACATTTCAAATTTTAGCTCATTGGGGATTTATTCCAACAAAGATTTCTCATTTCTGAATCAAAGGTTACAAATGTAACAAAGGGTGTTGTCTCTTAAAGGCATTTTTTTGTGGAATGTTAAAATACTCTAACTGTGTCAGTTAAGTTCTGGTGCATAGTAGCCATGTGGTAGTGGTGCTTGAAAGTATGTGCATCTGCTTAGATGCTCAGAAAATAGGTACCCCGATTTGATAGACTACTGAATGTAATTACTTATCCCCTGAAAATACACTTATAAAGTTTTTAGTGTTTGTTAAGTTGCATAGTAATCATATTCCTGACATCTTGGTCAACGCTCCTTTTTTTGCTACTAAGTGAACACCCATCTCTCAAGCACATATTGTGGACTATGTAATTGTTTTAGAACATACTTTTCCTTTGTAAACCAACTTAAGTCATGAGAAATTTCCTTCACAAAAGAGATTTAAAATATAATTTCATTGTAGTTTGTTTTAGAAATTTACATATTTATACTGTAGGAAGCATTAATGAGTTTCCTTTCCTTTTTCTTATGCTTTAGGAGCTTGTTCGAAAAGGGATACCCCATCATTTTAGAGCAATAGTTTGGCAGCTTTTATGCACTGCTCAAAGCATGCCAATAAAGGATCAATATTCAGAGCTTTTGAAAATGACTTCTCCTTGTGAAAAACTGATAAGAAGGGACATTGCTAGAACATATCCCGAACATGATTTT
Organism: Platysternon megacephalum; assembly: GCA_003942145.1. Lineage (NCBI taxonomy): Eukaryota > Metazoa > Chordata > Testudines > Platysternidae > Platysternon > Platysternon megacephalum. Next base: position 3,635,693 of record QXTE01000110.1, on the reverse strand, counting down.
TTTAAAGAAAAAGACAGTTTTGGGCAGGAGGTTTTATTTAATGTTATGAAGGTAAGTTAATGATGGTTCTTTTCCAATATTGTATATTCAAACACTGATGGAGGCTTTAAAAATAACATACCCATGTTGCAGCATCTTTAAGAGCCTCTAGTCTTTGGCAATAGAAAATTCAAGGCTGTAACTTAGTATAAAAATTGTTTTACCTCTTGATAGCACAGTTTCAAAGATGACATGCAGATATTTGTATGTTTAGCTATAGGAGTAACTTCACTTTATCAGCAGTAGAAAACATTTACTTGATTAGCTTAGATTAAGATAACAGCATAATGGAAATAGCTTGTGCAGTAAAGCAAAACAAACACATATTGTGACAGTTGGCTAAAACAAGAACTTGAAAATTAGAAGTGCCATTCAATCTTCAAACAATCCTGTTGAGTTTAGGTGTTGTAGCACAAAGTGAAGGAAACATCCAGACTGATCTGAGTTTGCTACAGTGCTGAAGAACAAGATGACTTCTAACTTCAGAGTAACATTTTATCCAGAATTTCCTTGCATTTATTAGCTGACTTAACTATTTTTGGGCTTAATTTAGGAAAAAAGATTGTCCAGGTCCCACACTGAAATCCTTTTTCAGCAGAAAAATTGGCCTGCTGCCAAATCCCATAACCCAATAAACCTTAGCTACTCTAAATAAGAGTCAGAGCCAACTGAAAACTCATGAAAATTGTGTCTACCTCTTAACTCCATAGCATTTCCTCCTCAGGGGGTGATGGGTTGGGAGAGAAAAGGTGATAGTGTTGTGCAGCCTGTTGCCCAGGTTTGCCCTTGTATCTTCCTAAAATTAACAAATTCCTCTGGTTGAAGTCTGCATGCATCCCTTTCAAAAGGGGTTGACAGAAATAACATGAAATGCTTCTGCTCTATGCTGGCCTAGGGAACATGGAATTGAGCTCAGTCCTCTGAAGCATCATGCTACCTCTAGATCATTTGACCTCTAAATAGAAATTCTGTAGTCTATTAGGAATTCAGAGAAGGAAGGGTACTCTGAAGGCCAGATTATTTGTTGAAATGTGTACAAGTGCTGTGATCCTGTTAATGCTGCTCCCTTGCTATCATGATCTGTTTCAGGCAAACTAGGGAGAGGAAATCATTCCAGCCATCTGTTTCAACTAGTGGAGTTAAAGGAAAAATGATTAATGTAAACTTGGCCTTGAACAGAGCAATCAACAAGGAAACAGCCTGGCAAACATGAAGCTTTGGTCCTTCAACTTCACAAGTAGAATGTCTTCGTTTAGGAGACTTTTTGAAACTGCTCAGAGGACCCTTTTCCCTTTCCTAACCCACTTGAGGATACAAAACTAATGGCTGAACAAGGGCACAGTTTTGAGTGGCTGTTTCCATATACAATCGATAACTTTACAAATATAATAGATCTGTGGCTGACATAGGAGTCTGTCTTGCTACACTGAGAACCATTAAGGACTTGCTGCTATCTTGAAGTTTAAAAGCCTTTACAGTTTGCATTTAGAAATGCTTATTTGAATATGGCCAATGTTCAAAATACTCATTCCAAAATGAAAATCTTTCAAACCTTTAATCTGCCCTTGGGAGCTTGCTCTTTAGACGCTGATCCAAAATAGCTTCAGTTGTCAGATGACTGCTCCAACAGGAAGGACCGTGTCTGTTTTATTTCAGAGGTTAACCACTCCAGTATTGTGTTCAGTATAAGCACAAGTCACTTTGCTTGGCATTTTAAGCTTCTGCCTACTGAAAGGGTTGGATAAAAGTTGACCGTCACCTTTAGCAGCTAGAAACAAAAGCAGAAAAACAGCAACCAGTGTGGAAATAAGTATTGTAATTGTTGCTTTTCAAAATCTTAAAGATTTTTATCTTCTAGGCTTATTCTTTAGTGGATCGTGAGGTTGGATACTGTCAAGGAAGTGCTTTTATAGTTGGGCTGCTGCTTATGCAGGTAAATAGAGTATTATGTCAAATGTGTAGAACCTCTAATGTTTTACTAGAATGCAGAACACCACATAGTACCATGTGATGGGATTCTTTTTTCTGTATATTTCCTTTTCCATAATTTCTTTATCATAGTGGACTGCCAGATACTTCACTAGTCAAGGACATTTAAAGTATTTTACAGAGTCAAATTAGTTTTTTGCTCTTTGCTTCTGTCTTTCCCAAGAAGCATCTCATATAAGGAGTGACCTTTCTCAAAGGAGAGGAAACACTTATTTCTCAAACGTTACTTCAGTGTTATCCTAGCTCTTACTCATTTCAACTTCAGCGGCCTTAATTGCTGAGTGACCACAAAGTGTCATTTGAATTAATAATGTGCCAAACTTCAGCGCTCTCTTTATTTCACACTTAGAGAATTAGTGCTCTAGATTAGAATAGGCTTTATAAATTCCAAGGCCAGAAGGGACCATTGTGATTACCTAGTCTGACCTCCTGTATTAGTCCTAGAACAGCTCCAAAATAATTCCTAGAGCATATCTTTTAGAAAAACTTCCAGTCTTGATTTAAAAATAATCAATGATAACCCTTGGTAAATTGTTTCAATAGTTAATTACTCTCACTGTTTAAAAATGTATGCCTTATTTCCAGTCTACTTCAACTTCCAGCCATTGGATCGTATTTATCTTTCTCTACTAAATTGATGAGCCTATTATATATTTGTTCCCTATGTAGATTATCTTAAGTTCATGCTGTCAGAACAGGGACGTGCATTTACTTTGAATTACTCCAGCATGAATCCTAAATTAGCCAGTGTACTGCTGGGTAAACCATAAGTGGTTACAAGTCCCTTGGAAAAAAAAATGGGCATGTCTTGGCTTGTGTCCATAAGTTTTCATTGTGCCTTTATGTCTAATATAGATGCCAGAAGAGGAAGCATTTTGTGTGTTTGTCAAATTAATGCAAGATTATAGACTTCGAGAACTCTTTAAACCAAGTATGGCTGAGCTGGGCCTTTGTATGTACCAGTTTGAATACATGATACAGGTAACTGTAAAAGCTGTTAAATGTATAGTATCTTACATAGTTAGTTAGTTATTAGGCTACTTCTGTTGTATACTTGTACTACAAAATATTTTTTTTCAGATATTGGGCAGAACATTTGCTTATAAGCAGATTAAAACTGCAAGAGGAACTCCTACTGCATGAGCCGAGGGGGAGAGCTACTCTTTTTTCCCAAAGAATTATTAATATTTAGGGCCGTAGCAATGGCCATACCAGATCAGACTAGTCCATTTGCTCATGTAGTCTCTCTGACAATGGGTCGTGCCAGTGCTTCAGAGGAAGATGAAATAAATCCTATAATATACCAATGTAATATGCCTGCTGTCTGCTTCTTTACCTCAGTCATGCAGTGGTTGGCTTGTATAAATCCTCATGTTCGAGTACCCCTTATTTTTAATCTTTTTTTCTAATGTAATTGTACGTAATCTGTATAAATGCCTAAACCTTTTTTGTATCCTACAAACTCTTGGCCTTGCATTCTTCATTGAATGTCAGTGATTTCCCCCCCCATTAACTGAAACTGTAAGAGGTGGCATTAGCTCTTGTTTAATATGTACTTTCTGATCCTCTCTCCCAGGAGCAACTACCAGAGCTTTATGTGCACTTTCAGTCTCAGAGTTTCCATACTTCTATGTATGCTTCATCATGGTTTTTAACTATCTTTCTTACAACTTTTCCACTACCAATTGCAACAAGAATATTTGATATCTTTATGTCTGAGGTAAGCAAATATCTGTAATACATTCACCACTCCAACAAGAGCTATTAAATGCTGTCAGTTAGGTAGTTGTATAAATTCAACTTTTCTGGGGGGTCTTGCATGCAGATTTGAAAGTAAGCATGTTTTTATCTCATTGTTTTGTTAGGGAACCAGTCTTTGTATGTATTTTGTGAAGAAAAAGCTAATCTATTTTGGATAAACTTATACCACAGAGTCAGAAGTGTTAAAGGGGAAAAAAGCAATGAAACGTTGACCACATCTGACCCATGCTCTGGATGAAATGGGCAGCACTAGTTTGTAGTAGACAGGTGTTCACCTCACAGCTAGAACATCAGACTCTTTCAGTAAAGGAATGGAGTTCAATGGGCAGAAATGCTGCACTCTGGTCAAAGTTGAGAGAGCTTAAGGAGGATATAGAGGAGGCAGAGGAACTGTTGGAAGGCAACAGCTGCCTGGTGATTATATAACCTGCAGATAAATAAGTTATTTTGCAGGACTGTCAATCTGGCACTTCTCACAAATTCAAAATGAAAACATTAAGCTTCATAGGCTTCAGTTTGTAACAATTTTTCACATTAAATGCTGCTTCTCCAAACTTACCACTTTTAGCGCCATTAGGTGCCAATGCACATCTTATCGTCCTGCATCAAGAGTGTTTTCAATACTGTAAATGTGTCTCACATTTCTTTGTAGCTACAAAGGACTATTTAAATAGCTACTTGAATTATTTCAGAAATGGTATAATACAACTAACATTTCTTTCCTGAGAGAGAGGTGCACGGTTTTTACCAAATAGTTCATATAAGACTTTATTAAGGGTTGAACATGTATAGTACCCTTTATGTGAATGGGCTTACTTCACAAACCACTGAAAGGCTGTCACTTCTGAGATGCGTATGGTAGCTTTTTGGCAGTGTTTAATCCTCACTGCATACATTTAGGGTGAGGTGAAGAGTGCAAGACAGACTGTAACTTAAATGGGATTTTAAGAAGGCATATTGTCATGACTTACTCTGGGATTTGGCCAGGATGCTGGGCCAGCTCCCTACCCCACTATGTAAGCTGGTTATTGTTCTGCCTTAAGGAATTGCTGGAATTTATTTATTTATTTTTTTTTAAAAAACTTCTGTTTCCAGGGTTTAGAAATAGTATTTCAAGTAGGTTTAGCAGTTCTTCAGATGAACCAAGCAGAATTAATGCAACTTGACATGGAAGGGATGTTACAGGTAAATTAAATTTACAATCAAGTATTAAATGCAAGCTCATTTGAAAGCCATGAATATATGTATTTGCCAATACTAATTACTTATATTCTCTGAATTGCTTTTTAGCACTTTCAAAAGGTCATTCCACATCAATTTGACAGTGGCCCAGACAAACTAATCCAAGCATCTTACCAAGTCAAATACAATGCAAAAAAGATGAAAAAGTAGGTGCTGCATTTTGAGAAAATACTGTACTGTTGCCTCTTGCTTTGTGAATCCGTAAAGATATTTGCCCAGTATTTTAGTTTGCACTTTCCCTGTTAAGTAGTTGTAGTATTTTATGGCCTAAATTTATTAGTTCCAGCACATAACATGTATAAAGTTTTATCAGCATAGTAATTCTTCTAAAACTAGTAATCACTACTTTTTGCTGATTACAGTAACTAAAATGATGTCTCAGAGGAAAAATAAGCAATCTAAAATACTTTTTGAAAAGCTGCACGATCCTCATAAATTACACTGACTTTTGTAAACACAGCATATAAACTAAAATATAAAAACCAGTTTGAAAAATATTAATTAGTCTTGGATTCATACTTATGACTTAGATTTTCTAGAGGTGAAGAATCCATTCGCACAACAATGAGGATTGCTTGTATGATCAAGATAAGTGCTGTTTGTAATCTGAACAGTTGTAACTTTTTACTGCTGGTTAAGAGCTCAGTACTACTGTCATGGTTACAAGGCTCTTCACCTCTGTCCCCTTTCTGATCTCTGAGTGCACCCCCTCAGGTCTTGTGTATCATGCCTCTACCTATCCTGAAGTGGAATTGTGCAATTGTCCCATTCTGAGACTGGGCCCTGTGTCCACATTTCTTACTCTGCAAGGCCAAATGAGTGTGCGCACCTGTGGTTCTTCCCTTTTGGGGAATCACTGGTGATCAGTGGTGTACAGTGATCAGACTGCCTTCTTAAAACCAAAGTATTGTTTATTTTGCAGTAGGAGCAAAGGCATTTAGAGAGGATTTTAAAACTGTCTACACTCATCTGTCCTACCTAAAGTCCTATCATCCCTTTATGGTAACATAGGCATGCCTAACTTCAGACATCCTCAGGAGGGTGTTGTCTCAGTTTGGTACCCCCGAAACCTGCCAGAGTTCCTTTGTCCTTCTGTGTTCATGAGCCTTTTCCTCTCATGATCCAACCATTTTTGTAGATTGGCCAGAGAGGAGGCAAAATAATTAAAGCCAATAGATCTGGCATTGTCCCATCTCTTTCTATTGAGGTAACTCAGTGTATTTATAAATCAACATCCCAATAACCAGGCCAACATACAGTATTAATAAATTACAGGGCAGCTCGGAATCCATCAACTACAAAAATACAAATGAGTTCTAATTTTAAAAAAAGGTCAAATTTCTGTACAACGCAAGATCATGAAAACCATTCAATGGTCAGTTTCCTGGGGTATTAAGTAGGCTTGAGCTCTTTAGGGAACTTTCCCAAAGCCCATTTAAATCAGTGAGTCTATCCATTCAATTCAGTGGGTTTTTGATTGGATGCCAGACACTTTAGATGCTTTCATTTACTTGGGGATGCCCTATAATTTTTTTCAGATAGTTTACTATAAGGAAAAACATACAGGCAACTCTCAAGCAGTTATATTAAACAAAGGAAATGTCAATCATTCATCGGCATGTAAATTTTTCTGCTGTTGCTTATTGGGCATATACCAGGCAGTAAATCAATTATAATATTTCTAATAGATATTTACCATTTTTTATTTTTAGGTTAGAAAAGGAATACACTACAATAAAAACTAAAGAAATGGAAGAACAAGTTGAAATTAAAGTAAGCATGAAGCAGCAGTGTAAATGTCTCTGTGAAGAGCAGTTGGCTTGGGGGGTGGGATACTAGTCTGATATGGGATATCCGCAATGGTGGATTTCATGAGCTACTAGAATGACAATAGTTGTACTTGGGCTGTGGGTTCAAAGAGGAAGTTTGTAATGTACTCCGTCCCTTCATTGGAGTTCTGATGGAAATAGATACATTATATAGAAAATATGAACAAGAAAAGTATAGAAATGATATGAAATGCTGCTTTTTTGGTAATTAAAGCATGGCTACAAATAAAAGTTTGTAACATGCTGATCTAGGTGTGGGTTTCCCACAGAGGATCTTCTGAAAACATAAATGTAAATGATAGGGAAGAAGCTTAATCCCCATTTAAAAAATTGACATGTTTGAGCAATACATCATCTGCTGGCGAGACATTGCATTTCTTGTGCATTGAGGCGTGAGATCAGAAGCAAAATATTGGCAAATTTTTACTCTGATAGTTTTCATCCTTGAGTTTCTGGAATTAACATATATAACCTTTAAAAAAGAACCTTAAAGTTCAGTTCTGTTCTGAAAAGTCCTTGCAAACGTGGCACCTTATTACTAACTGACCAGCTTCCTGTGTGTTCATTTATTCTATCTACTTGCTTTAGTGACAAAAACAAGCTTTTGATGTTTTTGTACTCTTAGCCTTATTGGCTGTACAGTTTGAGCTAGATTCCTCTTCGTGGGTGTCAATATATTCATTTCCAGTCATGGGTCATCACAAACCCTTGTCTCATTTCCCACTAGCTTCTCTATCCAGCTACATGTGCCACAAAGCATACAGAATCTATACATTGTTTCATTGCTTGTCACTAATTTAGCAACTCCTAGTTGGTGAAGATGTTTTTTAAAAACATCATAAGATACTTTGCAATGTTGCAATCTTCTGATGGTTGGATTTCAAAAGTAATGTGAACATCATTATGCAAAAAGAAAATCAAATCCTTAGTCTTGCCAAGATCAAATATTTACATTCAGTTCATTAGGTGAATGTTAAAACCAATGACAAAATCAAAATTTTAAACTTCCCTTTAGTAGTGTTTCTGAGGTCCTTTGCTTGGACATAGGTTTGGGTTTGATCAATCTCCCCCAGCCACTAAAAGCTGTGTGAAAATGAGATCCACATCTTTGGCTCTAAAAACAACTCCTTCCAATATCCTGTTAGGGGAGAATCCCAGTGGTGATGGGAGATGTCATGGGGTATGCAACAAATTTGCTAACCTGGCTTATGCTAGGATATTCAGGATTAAATATTGAAACTGTTTCAGATTGCTTCACAATCTTAATCTATTCTTAATAATGTTAATTTATTTTAACATCTTTTAGGGTAATATGTCCTTTCTGTAAAAGAACAAAAGGCTGAACATGAATAAACAGTTCTGATATTTATAAAAAAGGACATTTTAAAAAAAGTTTTCACTTCTGTGGTAGGCATCCATCCTGCTGCTTCCAGCAAAACTCCTGTTTGGAGGGGGGGGGGAGGAGAGAGGTGAAACTCCCATTTGTTGGTATTCTTTATTGCAGTAAGAAATTGAATCCCTTCTTCCTGATGTCTGTATTGTATTCACTGCAGACTTCATTCTCACTGCAGGCACACATGCTGCAGATGCTGGCTGTGCATTCAGTGTATAAGCAGACATGATGCTGCTCCACTTCTAAAATTAACTACTTAATACTCTTAACAATCATTTGCACATACCAGTAAAACATAAACAAAACAATTGTTAGTTTGACAAAGCAGTAAGTCCAGCTGAACTATCTAAAACCCAGATCTAAATCAGACAGGTTACAGGTTTATATGAGAACAAAATACATAACAAGATATTTCCCTCTGAGACTTATAACAGTTTGGGGGTAGTAAATTAAAGGAGCAGCTGGTCTTGACACTAAAGGAGAGGACTGGAAGTTCGGAGATCTGGGTTCTAATTCCAGTTCTGTCAGACTCTTGCAGTCTTTGCTAGTCACTTTTTGTGCCTGTTTATCTGAAAAAATGCGGGTTCTTGCCTTCTGCATATGGGTATTGTGTGGAAGTAATTAATGTTCTGAAAACATATTGAGACCTTTTGATAAAAAGCACTGATGAAGTGCGAAGTTGTTATAAAATTTTGGCCTAAATTTTCAAAAGTTACTAGAGATTGAGAGTATCTGTTTTTGGGCACACAACTTTAGATTCTTTATAGGAGTCTGACTTTGAGAGGGTGGATGTTCAGCGTTTGAGTCACTATATCTAAACACTTCTGAACATTTAGGCCTGCTTCCCCCTTATGCCCGAAGAGATTTGGCAATAGTACATTAATTAAAAGAATACAGTGAACAAACCTTTGGGATTCTCAGTATAGTAACTATAATCTTTAGCACCACTAGTAATGTGAAGATTGTTTACTTAGTTACTCTAAACTCGACTTTATCCTGTGCAGCTTTGAACAAAGGGGTAAATACATGCTTAACTTGTATGCAGTTAATTATCATGATTGTATGTATAAGTGGCCATTGAAAGCCCCACATCTGCTTCACACACAGTTGTGGCAACTGCATGATCAAACTATGCTCTTGTGCATATGCAAAAAGTGTAGAAGAGCCATTATAGGCTATTTTCTTAAACTGGTGAAATCCCCTAAAGCTGGCACTAGTAGTTTTCTGGATGGGACCTGCAAGAAATGTTCCCCCCCATTCCCCTACTCGCTTTCTCTCCAAGTGATGGGGATGTTTTCAGTTTTGGGACTAAAGAAAATATTTTTCAGGATAACACTAACTTTCTTGAATTCCAGCTAGCTAGTTTTCATCTGGCCTTGTCTGAATTGTATAATCAATTTTATAAAGCTAATGTTGCTTACCATGGAAGCTTGAACAGCCTTCTATCTTAAATGTTATGTAGGCAGGTCCTGTGGCTTACAGCTTGTCTAATACTTAATACCCTTTGTTAGAAAGCAAAGTTGAGACCAAATTTGCAATCTTTAACAAATCCAGTTTCCATATTTTCTATGACATGCTAATTCAGATAAAGGGGTGTGTGAGAAAGGGACGTTTGTTACTGCTGCTTTCTCTACTCATTTATAATGTGTGTTTCATAGGTACTGAATAGTGTGGATTTATTTATTTTTATTTATGTATTTTTATTTTTTTTTTAATTTATTTTAAGAAATTGTTTACATTTGTTTGAGTTTCTGGTGTCACTTGATTATCTGTTTAGTACATATCCTCCCACATGCACACTTAAAACTATATTGCTGCTTTTACAGAGATTACGAACAGAAAACAGACTCTTAAAACAGCGCATTGAAACACTAGAAAAAGTGAGTACATGAGTGACTGGATTTAGCCTGCATCTTTACTACATAATTGCCACAAACTTGAATACATGAAATGGGTACGTCATAACTGTAACTTGTTTATACATTTTTGTGCACTATTCTGCAGTATTTGTTAACTCTACTTAGCTGAATAGCATGGCAATAATATAGTGATATGGATGCTGCTTACAAATGCAGTGTTCCTTAAAACTTGTATCTTAGGGTTGTACTAAATGGATAGAATTGCATATAATTTAAAAATCCCAACTTCATCTTTGTGGAATTGTGTTCCCTGCATCAGAAGGATCTCTGCAAAATACAGAAGGATTAGAGTACACCTTGTTTGGGGGGATTCTTAACTATCCAAAGTCCTAAGTTTTTAGCCACTGCAGGTGAGGGCTGAATGAAGAGCCAGCAAATGCTCACTGTGAGCTAGTAAAAAGAGGATACAGATGAATGTGGGTTCCGCCAGTCTTTGTACTTCCAAAAGTCTAATAGGCTGTTTCAGCACTCCCAGTCTAATTCAGTCTGGGAAGCCTGATGCCTGGTACTCTGGCCTCTTGCATGGATCTGTATTACACTAGAAAATTGGGTCAGAGGCAGGAAAGACTTGGGTATGCTTTCAGATAGATCTAAACGTCTTAGACTTCTTTAACCCTTGGACTTCAGTACAACTCTGTGGATTTCATTTTATTTTTTGAAAGCGCATCAGATTATAAAAGTAAACCGGTATTGAAGTATTGTCAAAATACAGGCACTGCTCATGGATAACCTCTCCGTCCATATCCTGAAATCATAATTCTGGTTGTAAATTTGTATCTCTGATCTGGTGGTAGGTTTAGAAATGTAAGTGTTTTTTTCTTCTAATTTGCAATATTAAATTGTTCACTTCCCAGATTAAATCAGACACATGTGTAGAGCACATAGCAGTCTTTGTGCACTAGTAATTTCCTGGGGCTTTGCATGCCCTCGAGAGACATAATCCGTTTCAAATGGTAAATCAATATGACAGTTCCTTTAACAGGTGTTATATCAAATTCTAATTTGTTATAGCAATAGAGAACATTAACTTGCAAGAAACCACACTATAAATAAGAGTGCAACATTCATGAAGCAAAAAATTGGGCAAGAAAATATTGTTTAAAGAAAAGACTTTGGGAATGTTTCTACTTTTAGTGTTGATAATATACTGGCAAAACTTGCATGAAAAGAACGAGGAGTCTGGTGGCACCTTAAAGACTAACCGATTTATTTGCGCATAAGCTTTTGTGGGTAAAAAACCCACTTCACCTGTATGGAGTGAAAATTACAGATGCAGGCATAAATATACTGACACATGAAGAGGGCGGAGTTATCTTACAAGTGGAGAACCAGTGTTAACAAGGCCAATTCAGTCAGGGTGGATGTGGTCCACTCCCAGTAATTGATGAGGAGGTGTCAAGAGAGGGAAAATGCCACCGGACTCCTCATTGTTTTTGTGGATACAGACTAACGGCTACCCCCTTACATGAAAAGAGAAGACTATTTTTGAGACTGCTAGAGGCTGATTGCAACGAGTCACTCGGTAGTAAATTTCCATTATTAAATATTGCAGTTTTACAAATAAAAGTACAAGAAATCTTTCAGAGGAATTTGAATATAAGTTTATAGAAAGCTTTGTTTTTAATATACTCAATCAAACATGAGAGCATTTGGTAATTGTGTACTTCAAAAGTTGCAGTGCTTCATCTTCAGGGTATTCCAATATTAGTGGTTGCTCTTAAGTCTTTCATTTTTTAACAATTCTATTAGTTTAGGAGTGATTCCGTATTAATAGGGAAATAACTGTACAGCAGCAATATATTGCAAACCAATAGGAATGTTAAGTGCACCTGTTGTGAGGGGGAAAAAGATGCTTTTCCTTCTAAAAAAAACTCTAATAGTCATAATATAGATGACTTAATTGTGACTTCATGAGGAACATTTGAACCTAATTTAAACAGCTAAGTGATCAGCTTAATATAGATAAGAACTAAATTCTCTTAATGTGACTGAACTTTCTTTTGATAGTTTAACAATATATTTTGTCTGGAAGTAGTAATTTGTATGGGGGAAGTAAACTTTGTTGCAGAGAATCTGAAAAACATAAGTGCATTAGAAGAGAATAGACTTGAAACTGCACTTGCCTGAAAGGTTCAGTGGGTTCTTTGGCTAAGCTGAACTGCTTTGGATAGAATGCTTTGTCAGAGTACTTATATATCTAGGAAAACTTTTCTGTTGTAGAACTTGAGCAAAGTGTGTTAAATTAGCAAACTAAGTTATTGCTAGAATGTACTAATGCAAACTATTGGCTCCTAAACCTGTTTTAGAACAAGTCATTGGCTCTTCATGCCTGACATTTTGCATCATTTAACTTTCTTGCTTTTACCTCTTGAGAGTCTTGATATTGCATGAATGCCTCTGCATTTAGCGGAGTTTTAAATATGATTAGATGATGCCTTCCTTTCATGGTATAACCATGGGGTCAAGTACTTTACATTCATGTTCATATTCAGAATATTTCAGATAGTGCATTACTATCTAGTGTAAATGAATAAACAAAAAATGGTTCACATCAAAATACCCAGTCTCTTCTAGACGAGTTTTAAATTCTTAGTCTGGCTTTGAGGACCTCCTTAGATTGACTGCTAAGATGGAATGCTATAGATTGATACAGAAGGTAATCATTGCAGTGACTTTCAAACATAAATTGTATTAATTTGTATGAAAAGTCAGTCCTGAAAGATTACTGTTTGTATGGAAAATGGGTAGAATTTGACATTCATTCTTGGATCTTAATTTGTCACTCTTACCTCTCCTCTGTTTTTGTTCTTTTCCCTTATATTCCTGTCTAAATTTTTCCTTTTTGTAGGAAAGTGCTTCCTTGGCAGATAGATTGATACAGGTATAGTCCTTAAGTATTTTACCTTATACCTCCCCTCCCACCCTCAAAATGGAAAACATCGTATTTAATGCATGGATAGTTCCATGCATTTATTTTGAAATGTAACCCTACCTACTTAATTTGGACATTAAAATATTTAGCTAATTCTTCATTAGAATTTTGTTTATTTTTAGCATCTAAAAATAGACCAATCTGACATCTGCACGTTGTAATATTTTTCTAACATGAATTTTGTAATCCATGGATTCTGTGGCATTTTATTAACACTTACCCTTAAACTGAACGCTGAAAACTCTTAGCAAACCGGTGCATGTATAACAGAGTAACATTGCATGAACTGAATTTTATTGAATGCAAGTACACAACTGAACTTGCTAAAAGATGGTAAGCTTTAATTTCACAAATTAGAGCAGTACTAAACTGCTACATTTTACTAAATTGTTATCAATTGTAACCAAGTTCTATGCTGTTTGTGAGATTTAATATCGCAAAGTAAATGGCTAAGCATCACAAAGGCAGTCTTTCTTGGATCTGTCCTCAACTGCTTTAAAAAGAAAATTATGTCCTAAGGGACAAGTGACAAGGGCCCAGGAGGCTGAGGAAAACTACCTCATAAAACGGGAGCTAGCCACCATCAAACAGCAGAGTGATGAGGCCATTACTAAACTGGAGCAAGCTGAGAATACCATCAGGGAGCTCCAGCAGCAACAATGGGTAAGGAGCCTGGTAGCACTTCATCTCATCTGTCTCATTCACTTGTTTATTTCTACTGGTCATGGCACGATCTCTGTGCTGTCCTTGTAAATATTTTGTTTATCATACTATCTGCACTCATGAAATTATACAAAATCCAACTTGTAAGAATGATAGACCATTTAATAGCGTGGTTTGACTTTGATAGACTAAATTAAACTTCTTTACATATATCCTATGCACACATCAGACAGACAAGTTATTTTTCCTTCAATATTTTTCTGTAGGTCTTCAAATATTAAGTCCAGGAATTGCGAATTGATTCGTAAAACCTTTGCCTAGCCTCTTGTTATAATTTAACATGGAATGATTTTAATTTTTCTACCTACTTAGACATTTTGTTGTTTCCTGAGATTAGCTTTCTGTAAACGAGTTAGTAAGATATCATCTGTAGGCTTCTAGTGACATGCTAAGACTTTATGCTGTACCAAAAAAGCACTTTTTACTAAAGGAGAACATTAACTATGCTGCTTCAGCATATTTTGGTTTATGTTTAGAAATAAAGTACGTGTGTAAACTGTAGCTAGCTTGTGTAGAATACGGAAGTTTCACTAAGTGGTCATTGCTACAAAATGGATTCAAAGTGTCATTTTGCTCTAAAAAAGCTGCTGTCAGAGCATTTGCTATTTTCTCCTGAAAGATATAGATGTGCCTCCACAGTCTAAACTTGCATTTAATAAAAGCGGTTATGTACTGGCATATAAACTCCCATATCACTTTAGACTATGCATCACAAAGTACCTGTCCAGAGCTCTAGATACTTCTGGCACATGTCTAAAACGCAGTTGTACAACCAGATATTTCCAACAAGAAAACGATCAAATCAAAATAGAACTGTAGCCCTCCCTACCAGTACCAGTCTTAACTGCACAATTCCTTCCCTAAAGCTCAGGAGATACTTGCACCTGCAATCTGGGAAGCTGGAAAACGTTTTTCATTCGACAAAGGTAAATCTGTATGCCCAAAATACAACTGGAATACAAATTTGTAGAAACTGAAGCATTTTGTGCATATGCAATCTTTGTAATGCCCAAATATTGCATTTCAGAGTAGTTGTAACAAGAAAATGTAGTCTGACTAGATTATAGCTGCGAAGAAAGCTCTGACTAATTGGCATGTAACAAATCACTGTTTGCTTAATTGTGGCAAGTTTCCCATTAAGAAACAATAAGAAATGGATTGTGGGAATGGTGGAGAAGTTCTTGTGGCTGTTTTTTGACATAAAGCAGTTAAGTACATTTCCACTGAAATGAAACTTTTTATACCCACAGCCACTTGTTAAGTTTTCAAAAATATATTCTCGTGTGCCAACAAAAAATAAGGGTTTGTATCTAAATGTATTCTGGACATACCGTAGCATCTCCATAGTTAGTGTTACATTTAAATTTGCAATTAAAGTGGGACTAAAATCTATCTTTAGCAATTTACTTTGTTAAATTTGAGGGCTAAATTCACTCATTGTGTATGGGGCAAGTGAATTTAATTATTTATTCAGTTATTTTACTAGTCAGGCTGGCACTTTAAAAACTAGCCTTTTCTAAAATGACGTTAAAGGGCCTCCTTGGCACGTCTGCTTTCTGGTGTACTAGGCATAAGGATGGGGGGAGTCCTTCAAGCATATTAAGTACAGAAAACACCCCACCTTTGCCCCCCTGGACAGTCTTTGTCCACAGCCCTCTTAAATACCAACTCTGGCATCACTGCTTTCACCCCCCTTGAGTCTCAGCACACTGGGCAGTAGCACTGTGAGGAGCCAAATATGTAGGATTAGCTGCTGTGTAGGTGGAGGATGGGATGGATATTGCAGGGATGGTGAGGCCTGGGGATGAGGGGAGGCATTTGCCCTGTAATCACTGTGCATGTACTAAATTGCCCTAAATGTCACACCCACAACCTTGATTCCAGCCATATGCTTTCAGTTGTACAAATAATGCACGAGACTGGAAGTGCATGAGAGATCAATATTCTCTTAGATACAATCTGTGGTTGGAGTTAAAGTTGTGCATTTGTGTGATTATAAAGGAATTTGGTGTGCATTGTCATTGGCTATATGTTGGAAGTGCAAAGGAGTTGATTGTGGAGGTGAGGAGTCGGTGCGTTTCGTTAATGGGATGATTGGATGCTAAGGCTGCCTGAACTGGTGCCTTCCTGGATTTTTAATGACTGTGTGGTGGTGGGGTTTACATAGTAAACTTTTTTTAACATGAGGAATAGATACAGTGGCTGCAAAAACTTTGAATGTATGCACAGCACCACCTAGTGGAAGTTAATAACATTTAAAATCTGAAGTTCAAAAGAAATTTATAATTAACAACTTTGACAGGAAAATTGAGGCATCTCATTATTTTGATGCTGTTGCTTACTACTGTGGGTTCACTCTTGAGGGTATTAGAACATCTTGATGTCAATATAGTCTTATAACTTCCTTTGTTTATTGTCCTTCATCCTGAAGGATTCAAAAATTATTTTACTGGTGATGCGTTAACAGCCATCTCTGAGTGGCATTACATACTAAGAAGTATTTGCATGGTATAACTGGCATAAATTTCAAAAGTACAGTCCACGCCATAAATACTTTAGAGTCGAAGTCCCTCGTCCTGCAGTTCACTGTGTATGGGCGCATATCTGCATCTGTATGCCATGAATTGCAGGATTGGGGCCTAAATTTGATAGATACTGAACATTAAGATAACAAATGGAAAGTATTCATGCAGCAGTCTCTTTTAGACAGCAGCAGTAATGGACTTTAGGAGGGAAAGCAAACTTCTCTAGATGAAACTTTGGAAGCAGATTTAGGTAGGAAGACTGTATTACCCAAGTTGCAATTATGCTAGCCAGGCTGATGTGAAAAGTGCAATTACTCATGTCAGATACTAACCAGATTTGATTCTAACTGTTGAGATCTGAGATTTCAAGTTCACATGAAATGACTAAAGGCCCTATTTTAAGATTACCTGTGTAAAATATTTTGTCTTAAATATCTTCTACACAACTGCTCTGCAAGACTACAAATGCACATAAAATTGTGCGTGTTACCCAAGTGTGCCTGTTGACACCAGAACCCTGACTTGTATGCTGCCTTGAGATTTTTCTTCTTAAACCTGTAGTCTAAATATTTGTAAGGAATTTGACGGTAAAAAGAAATGACTCTATTACAAATTGCCAAAGCTTCATTTTGGGGCAGTTTTTGAGGACTTTTGTTTCTCTGTGGAAGGAGGGGAAAACTTCTTTAAACTCTCTTCAGACAATAATTACGGGACGGACTTGAAACTACTACTGATGACTTTGTATGCTGAAAAAATCTTGCTCATTACACACACCTCACATCTGACAATATTTTATATATAGGATAACAAGATCCTTTTTCTTTGTATAGCCGATTATATTAAGGTAGCAGTCTGGCATGAAAATTTGACTGAGATATAATTTCTGTTCCAGATCCTAAACTGCATGTCCTAATATAGGGCAACTGTGTAAATTAACCGCCTAAAAGTTTTATTAGATTGCCAAGTGGGGAAGGGGAGCAAATGCATTGCAAAGGCAGCCATATTCTGAAATAAAAAGGTTGTAGGTAGCATTTGTGCCAAATAGAACATAATTTTAAAAGCAAACAAAAAACTTTGGTTGGTACAGCTGTTGTCTGGAAGACATCTGAAGATGATTAACAATTTTTATATTTTCAAGGGCTCTCGTCAATATATTTCAAAAGAAAAAAATTTAGTAACTTGTCAAAGTTCTCTGAAAACATTGGGTAACCTAAAGATTAAATCTAAGGAGACAATTTAGCACAAATTTACTACAGTTTAGCAGGGAGTATGGAGGAAATTGTGTTAAATTCAGCAAAATTTGGAAGTTAGTAGTTTATTCTAAAAAAATGTGAATTTTTAAAGTGAGTTGGTGAGGTGAGTCAAACTTTCATTGTAACAAATCTCCAGTAAGCTGACTCTCCCATGAGGCAACTTCAGATTTTTTTTGATTTTTTATTTTTTTTGGTAAACCAAATATATGAATGCTACAATATTTAATTTGGATTTGTAAAAGCTGGGGATCACTCTAAGGATCTCTCAAAACTATTAGACACAGCTCTAACTTGAACCTTATGGGGAAGCAAAGGATCTTTTTAATATTTATTAAATTTTCTTTTGAGTGCAAGTTTGTCATGCATTTTATAGTCGAATTCAATTAGACTATAAAATGTGTATTGAACACAAACCTCAATTTTCCCCCTAAATCACATAATTTAGAACTAAATCTAATTTTGATTTGAATAAATTAAAAATTTTAAGGGCCTGTGCAGCCAGGGAAAAAATGGTTTTAAATACCTTCGAGAAGCTCATGATGGCAGCTTTCAAGCTTAGTAGACATTTAAAGGAGTAAATGTCCTGTTTGAATAGTGACGCTTCCTGGAAGGGGACTAATGCACATGTATTCAATTTATGTTTATAATGTCGTAGAGTGCAGCTTTTTTCAGGAACACCTGCCAAAATGTGATATTGAAAAGCATAGTGTTGACCAAGGAAATACAAATCCATTCACTAAAGCATTTTAATACTGTGTGTGTGCATAGCGGCAAACTTTTTAGCTTGATTGTTAAAGAATCATAAAACAAAATGTAACTTACCCAAAGAGAATCTGAAACTAAGTAGTTTGGAAAAGATAGTGCCTGATTCTATAAGCAAAAGTGAGTGTGCAGCTGCTGGCCAAAGGCAACTCTATGTGAGCAGCCCTGGATTTCACTGAGCCAATAATCTTAATGTCTTCACTGTATATCGCTGCAAAAGCATTTCCTGGGGGATGTGGCCATGTGTGACAATCTGGCAGCTGCCAAAGACATTTCATAGTGGCTGAAATTCAGTTCCTGAGTTTTTAACATCTGAATGGGTTACTTAGAGTAATCTATCCATTTGTGAAGCTAAATGAGGAAAGTACTAGAGATTTGCCTCCATGGTGCTGGAACGATTTGTATGGTTCATTGGCTCTCAACACCCCCACTACACTGGATAAACCCTGTATATGATGGAAACGCCTTGAAGCCAGGGCGTGTGGCAGCACCCACACCATCCTTAGTTCCAGCACTTATGTTTGTCTCCGTGTATCTTGGAGCTGTACTTATGGTAGAGGTACACTTTTCGTATACACATGCATCTGTGTAACATCTTCCCAAGGATTAAGAGTGTTCCATTGGACTGGGACTTGGAGATCTGGGTTCAGTTTCTCACTCTGCCACAGGCTTCCTGTGTGACATGGGGCAAGTTACTGGCATCTAAAAACAGTTGCTCTGACTTTGCGAAATTTTCAATGTAAAATCACACCTTTAAGTAGACTCTTAATTGTTTGTTATCTAAAATGATGCTGATTCTGGTAATTCATTATGTAGAACGGAAAATCTAATCTCTTCTAATCTCATCATGATTATCTGATGAGCAAAAAGCTGTAACGCTGAACGCTGCAAAAATCTGCTCCTGGTTATTCTGACTGTGCTGAGCAATCAACATAAAGTTAGTCTGCCGTAGGCACATTCATGACTTGAAATAAAATGAAGGATTGAAATACAAAATTGCATTCAGTTACTGTTGTGATATCATAACAATAAGGAACAAAATACTGGTCAGAAAACCTACACAAATTAGAGTAGTTCCCACATGTCATGGACCATTTTGGTGCAATGGACTACATGAAAGCCAACTGAAACTTGCCAAATAATTAGAAATAAAGTAGCTTACTTTCAGTAAGTGCCTCGTCAAACTTCTATTTAAAAAAAAAATCATGTCCTTGAAGCAGGAATTACTGTTTTTAAGTAGCTTTTCAAGTCTCCACTTTCCCATCAAAAAATGAGTTATTGTAAATTAACCTTGGTTAAAAAGTAAAATGAGGATTTCAACCTAAAGGAACAATGCCATGTTTTCTTGTTTGCATGTCCTATCTTAAACAGAACTTGGAACAAGAAACCTATAACAGAGCAAGTTTGACAGTAAGTGTCATTGATAAGATGGTATACAGCACCTATATTTTTTTTGAAGTAAGCTCACTATGGGGCTTAATTATGTAAATTTGGAAAAGTGATGTGACTTCAAGTAGTGTGATCATAAAGGAAAACTGATAATCACAGCAAAGTACTTGTGATGGTCCTGAAATGTTACAGTGCATATTTGTTCTGTCACAGTTATTTAGGGCCAACACTTGCTTGCAATAAATGGTCACACTGAAACAATGGGACTGCTTGCAAGAGTAAACTGAGTAGGATTTGGTCCTTGAGGTTTGTATACAACCCCTCCCTATATAACTGCATTCTGTCGACCTGTAGGCATATAACTTGTACTATGCTACCATAAGTTTTCCTCTGGGGTAATTGTAGGCACTGAATTTAAAGGCCATGATACAACTCACAAATGTAACTGATACATAAAAAAATCCCTAACACTGGCTAACCATCACCATGGCCCCTTTTCTTGTACGTTATATATGCTCACCTTGTACTGCTTCTGTCTTTATAGCTTGTGTCCCCAAGGCAAGGGTTGTCTTCCTATTTCTGTACAGTGTCTAGTCCAAGTGTAGAGTGCTACCATAATATGTTATGCTTCAGTAGCTTTGCAAAGTCTGCTATTTAAGTCAGAAACTAAATCGTTTGAAAAAAACAGACAAAATGGGAAGTATTTTTGTTTGTATATATTACAACTAATATTCTGATTTGATGATTGAGTAAAACAGATATACAATGTCTTAATTCCAGACGTTATAGTTAATGATACTATAAGAAAGAAACTATATTCAACTGTTGCCCCTCAAATTGGACTTTCATAGCACTTATGCATCTAAAAACTCTAGAGACCACTGCTTTCTTAGCGACTTAAACAACCATCTTTTCCAAATGACAGAACCATGGAGAAATTCTCAGGTCGGGGGATGATATTGCCTATCAATCAGTTTCTGCAGAGGACTATTTAATTGTGAATCTTCCTGGCTTTGTGGTGGCAACAAAGTTCTCTGTTGCACTGCTAAAGCAGTCTTGAAAGAAATGCTTTTTTTATAATGTGGCTCTTGCAAGAAGTGAAATATGACTGCACTGAAGTAACATCCTGCTTGGTTACAAGTTCTCAGTCAAGCCTCCCTGCTGGAAGTGGCTGCTTTATCCACTTTACAAAAATATTCTAGTTCAGAGGGGGAATAGAAGGATGACATTTTGTTACTGGAGTTGTGGGTGGGTTTTTTTTGGTTTTTTTTAAATATGGTGGGCAAGTCAATTGAAGGGAGCAGCAGGAGAGGGGTTCTTCAGGAGTCCCAGGATATCACAATTCTAGTTGTATCACTAAAGTAAGCAATGATTTATGAGCTAAGATCTGTGGTAATCTTTCAGGGGTACTGAAAGGTTGCTGAAAATTTCTGACTAATAGGCTGACTGTAACTAGGACAGCTGTGCCAAACTAGTCTTTCCATAAACTCTTGTTTTTGCACATCACAAAATCACTGTGCCAGACTTAACCCCTTATTCACGTTGGTGATCAGTTACTGTAACAAATATTCCTGTTGACTTCATTGGACTAAATATGTGAGTAACCCAATGGAATTAAGGGGCTCACAATGTGGTCCTGTATGTTTGGGTGTGTTTAGGGTGTTTCTGGTTGAGAGGCACAGCGCTAGGATATCTGAGTCTGTAAGTCTGGATGGAAGCGTATTAGAAGAGCTGTGGACAGAAATATGTACTGCACCTATCTGCACTGTCAAGCATACTGCTGTTAGTCTTCAGTTTTCAGGAGCACACTTTATTTGTAGATTTAAGTGTGAAACTTTTACACACTACTATTTTCACTTGATAATGTATATTTGCAAACTTTATAGCATAAGTGCAGTTCCCGCTACAGTGAAGACTTTGTACTACAGCTGGAAAAAGAGTTGGTCCAAGCCAGACTAAGTGAAGCGGAATCCCATTGTGCTCTGAAGGAGATGCAAGATAAGGTTCTAGAGATGGAAAAGGTAAATCAAAACCAGGATCCTCGGTATAAAGTAGCACTGTAAATAACCACACAAGTCCCCATAGTTTAGCTGCATGATTGTACTCCAAAATCTATCATGTTGGGTTTCTAGCTCATGGTTGCAAAAAACCTTCAAAAATCTGAGATAAATGTAACCAAAAGCAAAGATGTGTGCTTGAGCCTTCAGAGATCTTGGAGCAATACTCAGGTGTGAACAGTTCCCTTTCCTTTCATTTCCATGTGATCACTTTGAAGTCTGGTGGTTCGTGTAAACATTTGGTTTCATTATTGATCGTTTTGTCAAGCCTCAAGATAGTGTCCATCCAATGCTTGGACTACTGGTAGATATTGATGCAGGGCGTAGCTAGCTGCTGACAAAGGTATCTGTAATGGGGAATGAGGAATTCAAGCTCTCCTCCTTCCCAAATTTTCAAGTGCTTGTTGGGCAGGAAAATTTCCAAAATGAGAAGGAAAAAGATGCCCCCTCTTCACAGTACCAAAAACCTCAACTGTCTCTTAGTTTTGGCTTTGACATCCATCTCCCTCACTTTCATGCATATTGAAAGTTTCAGTTGTCCTCTAACAATCAACTGTCAAAACATCCAGCTTCCTTTGCAGAACAAAAATCTGCAGCACATCAAAAATGTGCAGAATAAGATGGAATAATCCCAAATGATATAACTGATATGATGTACTGGTTGGGGGACTAGGCAGTCCCACATATACAGGATTGTAGTATGGCAGTCTGACTCTCAAAGGGTCTGCTGAACCAAGGAACAGCAAGCCCTGGCAGAAGTTGGGAACAAGCCAACCAGCAGATTGACTGATTCCCAGTGGGAAGATATAAGTGAGGATACAGCTCTGTATGGGTGGGGGAACAGGAGAGAGACAGACATTTCCCTGACCAGCAGCAGAAGACTGTAACAGGTTGGGTAGGCCCTGAGGATAAAGGGAGGGCATGACCTCTTGAGCTTCTGGGGTGTAAATACCCTGCAGTATCAGGCCAGGTCAGGACTATCCCTTTTTGTTACTTTTCTATATATCTTGCATTTGTGTGGCAGAAGAATAAAAGCCTGCATAGAAGGCTAAAACAGAGGTGGCTGTGGCTGACTGTTTTGTCCCCAAGCTGGTGGACAGACCCACCAGATTACAAGGACTTTGATCAAAACTTATATTTTAGGCAAAGTAAGACCTGGAGTACAGTGTTTGTTTTTAAAAGTAAAATCTTGACTCAACAGGTAAATCAAATTATCTGGAAGGCTTGGCAGGTGTGTGGTGGGGTAAGATGCATAAAACATTAACGTGTTCAAATAAGGATTCATGATCTGAGGGTCCTACCCCAAAATTCAGATGAGCATTTACCTATATTTAGTCCTCTTCAGACATGGACATGATATTCTTTAAATTAAAAAGTTAGTGTACATCTGAAAAAAGGAGTTATAACCATAACAGATAAAACCCAGTTTTAGGAAATAACTTTATAAAGTTACAGCATCTCTGGACTGCAGCATGTACACTTGAGTGGATGAGAGAACATAAAATAACCAAAAGTTGCTTTGACTACTGCAGTCTACTATCTTTAGACCATATAGGCTGGGAAAAAACCATTCATTTTCCCAAGGTCTACACTGACGCACTAATAGTTCAGGAGCCTAGCAGGATATACTGTAGCTATTCACACTTGAGAATTCACACTTGTGAATAGCTACAGCACTTAGACTGAGATCTTTTGAAGCTGTTAAAGTGGATGTTTACTATCTGTTAATTCTGATGGTACTACTGAATCCTACGTTAGCCAAATCATCATGATCCCCAAATATACCAAGGTACAAAAAACAACCAGTGTTTCTTAAACACTGAAAAATGGTAGGGAGGAGGAGGAGGAACAACACAATTAAACTTTTGTAGTACTCAATTAAGTATTTGTACTCAATTAAATACTCAATTAAGTATTTGACAGCAGTTCAAGTCCTTCACACATTTGCAATGTAATGAGCAGGGATGCTCCTGTTCAGGTGGATTTCTTTTTTAAATTTCCCTGCCACTTTTTGGTTATTGTTTTGTTTCAGTAATTCCATGTTAGTATTTTTTAACTTTTTCCAAGCTGTTCTTGTTGCCAGCTACTCTTCTTTCTGGTTAGTTTCCCCCAGACTTATTCCTTCTCCCCCTGTCCTGTAGGGTTCTGCTTCGGTCCCTGTTATTTCATCTGTTTCCTTGCCCAGCTGCCATTCTGAATCTTCACTGACCCTTCTTTTTTCAACATTACTTTCTTCTCTTTTTCAAAGATGAACAAACTTTTCAAAAATTAAAGTCTGAGATCTCATTCATAAGATGTGTAGGCTCAAATGGCAAAAATCACCGTAATGGTATAACATCTATTCCTCCTTCACTTTACCTAGCAAAAATAGAGTTCAAAACCTTCAGATTTGTGTTCCATGCATTTTTGTTGGCATCATTAATACCAAAGACAGTGTAAGCAATCCAGCTCCCTGCCCTGCTTTTTAGTGATGCCATCAACTCCAGCATGAGAAGTCTAGAGGCCAGGAGGTCTGAAATCTTACTATGTAATTTTAGTTAGACAAATACCTTTTAAGTATTAACTTAAATCCATACTTTATTCTATCTACAGTCTCAGATTTAGCTTTAAAGCTTTTCATTTCATCTCAAGGTGCATCAGGAATAGTGATCACTCCATGTGATCTTGGAACAAAACTTCCTAAATGCACACTTCTTCAATTAAATATTTAAGAGGGTGTTCTTTGCTGCAGAGGAACAGTTCTTTACCTGATGAGAATAATGTTGCCAGACTCCAAGAAGAACTGATTGCAGTGAAGTTGAGAGAAGCAGAAGCTTTGATGGGCCTAAAAGAACTTAGACAGCAAGTCAAGGATTTGGAGGATCACTGGCAGGTATGGATATAAACTTCTTGATAAACTTAAATATTTTTGAATAAAGCAGGACAATTGAATGTGTACATCTGAGAAATGGGGTAAAGTAGATTGGTGACTGGGGCTGTACAGAAATGGCATATTAAATGAGGGAGCCACAATATGTTTTTACTTTAAAAATGTAAAATTGATCCAAGTTGTAGATGAGGGCTTTCTACCTCATGCCACAAATTACTTTCACTTTATACTTGAATACCTCCCACCAGAACAAGTGTTTTAAAGATCCTATTTCAGTGAATGCAAGTAGAGGTTGGAACTTAGCAAAATCTTGCTATTCAGGTGTTTGAAATACTCAAACTTCTCTTGTTTAAGAATATATTTTCAGTTTCATGATTGCCCCAATTGAAAATTCCTGTCCCCATGCCACCATCTCTTAGTTCTTGTAACTATGTAACCTTGTGGCTGTTTGTAGTTCTTATGATGAACTGTAATGCTATATTAGTCTTCTGTTTGATTCTTCAAAATTGTTGTGGTGGATTGGGACGTACTTCATTCTTCAGCAGATGAGGTAATAGTATTTTAGGAGAGTCCATAGATATAGACATAGATAAAAACCCATTATAAATTATTTTTAGCGTCATCTAGCTCGCACTGCTGGAAGATGGAAAGATCCATCCAGAAAGAACACTGTGAATGAACTGCAAGATGAATTGATGACAATCCGATTGAGAGAAGCAGAAAGTCAGGCAGATCTAAAAGAGATGAAACAAAGAATGATGGAGATGGAAACACAGGTACGTTATTGAAAACTAGTACTGAGATGGCAGAGAGTTAAGCATTATTGTGATCCAAACTGAATGCTGGCACCTAGGGATGCCGAGGGATAGCCTTTACCAATGACAGTAGCATAATGAGACAGTACAACACTCTTATGCTTTTCATGCTGTTAGACTGGTTAAGAATGAGATTCCAGTTTGATTCCCTTCCACTTTTCAAGACTTACAATATATGAAGTTCACCTTTCTATACTTCCCACCTTGATGTTAAGCAATGAACTCACCATGCTGGGTCAATATGTATGAATCTCAGTTGTTTTACAGTCCTAGTTTAGTACAGCAATAAGTGTATATTTTTAAATCAGTTGTTAAATTTAACAGGCCCTTATCTGACAAATACTATCTGCTCCTTTCCTTCCCCTTGGGAGTTGCCTATGTGGCTTGCCTGATGGTGACCTTCTTTCATAACCCATGAATCTGGCTCCTGAATTGGCCAGAGGATCCTTGCAGATCAGCTGTGTGCTGCCAGTACTTAAGAAGGCGTTTGCACCAACATTTTGCCCCTTTAACTATGATAAATTCCATGTGGCTGGGGTGTTTGTGAAGAGAGAAGAGTAACTTGTTTATCTAATTTAAATTCTGCTATAACCAAGGAATAAGGGAGGATCACTTGGCAAAAAAAACCTGTATTATGTGCACTTCACCGAACACTTATTTGTTCCTGAAATTTCTGTTGACACTATAGCATAGTATTGAACTTGTGTTACTTGAAAGGAGGTGAGGAGTGAAGGCTTTGCAATAGGCTTTTGGGGAATCCTCTCATGGAAAAAGTCTCAAACATAACTGACACATGGAGAAACCTGGTGCATTCAGAATGTAAAATGTATCTCAGCCCTACCACTACCATTCCCTGCTGTCCCAGGAAGCAGGAGATAGGACACATGGTGGTGTGGTGTAAAGAACTGACTATGCACCCAGCATTTGGCCCAGAGTCACCAGTTAGAACTTGTTACATGCCACTGATGGAGTAAAAAGCTTCATAAAATATCTGGCAAGTTAATAAAACCTTTTCATTACAGTTGCTAACTTGGCATTGTAAAAATTACTTTTTCAGTTAATCCATTTTTAATTCAATCAGCAGGGGGCATAATTATTCTGTTTTATCATATGCCATGTACTAAGAAACACACATAACCTCACTTCAGTGTATTTCCTGAGTGCTTCTACATAGACTTTCAAATGGAAGATAACAGCATACAATAATTTGGTTCATATATCATTTTGTGTGTGTGTGATATATATATATAGTCTGTTTATATGCAAAAATATAATTTGCTTTTCAGTGTCTAACATACTTTAGTAACTAATCTGAATGTTCTATATACACTAGACCAGGTGTTCTCTGAACAAATTTTTTGGTGGCCTCAGAGTGCAGCCACCAACCCTCACTGGTGGCCACACTGCCACTTTTTCCTAAAATACTTAATTAACTTTAGGAAAAATAATTAAATATGCACAGTTTTAGCACTTATTTTCTAAGCATACTCAATTCTGCTTAGTCAGCTTATTAGTATAAACCTAATATTTAATGTATGATCCTGTACTTCCACCTAGCACCATTCAGATACACATCCAAATCATTGTAATTTTATAGTTGTAGGGTTTTTTGGCAGACTCAATCATAAAAATAATGCTGCCACCCCCTTCGGGAGTGATATTTGTATATTGTTAATATCACAGCACACTTAGTAGCTACCTGGGAGGCTATGAAAAGTGACGTGATTTTTAACGAACATGCAAGTATCACTTTTCACAGATAGCTAGTAAGTCTGCTGTGAAAAGTGATACTTGCATGTTTGTTAATATCACTTTTCTCAGCAAGCCCCAGGACCCATTAAGCTCTGGATGCGGGGGCTGCAGGGGGAAGCGGCAGGGGCCAGAGGCGATGGTGGGATGGATGCGGGGCTGGGGAGCCAGTGGGGGCCCGGGGCAGTGGCAGGGGTGCGGGGGGGGGAGGGAATGGATGCAGGGCTATGGGAGGCAGTGGGGGCGATGGGGGTGGGTGATGAGTCCAACTGTCACATGGCCAGAGCCATGGCCTGGTGTCTGCTGCCATGCGGCCAGGGCTGGGGCTCAATGCCTGTGGCCAGAGGCCGGGGCTGGGGACAAGAGCCAGGGATTGGAGCCCACTGCCACGTAGCCAGAGCTGTAAGTCAGCGCCTGGCAACCAGTGCCTGCCACCGCGCGGCCAGAGCTGGGTGCCAGAGCCCAGGACTGCATGGCTGGAGCCAGGAGCCAGCACCCACTGCTGCATGACTGGAGCTCGGGAACAGAGCTACGGGTTGGCGCCTGCTGCCGTGTAGCTGGGGCAGGGGATCAGCGCCAGGGGCTGCAGCTGCGTGGCCGGAGTTGCAGGTTGGCACCTGCCACTGCACAGCCGGAGCCTGGGACTGGAGCTGGGGGCCAATGCCTGCTGCCACACAGCAGGAACCAGAGGCTGGAGGTGAAGTCCCTCAGCTGGAGGCCAGGGCCACGTGGCCAGAGCTGGTGGGGTGGGGTCAGTACGCACTGCCCCGCGCTCGGAGCCCAGGGCTGTACGGCCAGGCTCCTGAAGTCCTGCTGCTGGAGCCTGACGCCGAAACCCTCTCTCTCTTCCCCCCCCCTCCCCCCCCAAGGTTGGGTCAAGAACTCACCTTGCTCCTGCAGCATTGTGCCCCATCACTCCCCAGAGGCGGTGCAGGGTGCTGCGCATCCAGGAGCAACAAGGAAGGAGTGGGAGGGACTGATGNCCCCCCCCCCCCCCCCCCCCCCCCAATCACTGCCCAGGAGGCTGTCATGGCCACATGACAACCTCCTGGTGGCTGCATTTGAGAAACGTTGCACTAGACTGCCTGGTACCGGAGTATACTTTGTCCAAATGTAGTTGCATCATTTTCATTCAAAATAAACATTAAGATGAGCAATTTTTAATTGCAACAAATCTTGGAATGCTTTTTGCTCAATAAAACAACCTTTTGATTTACTGAATTTGTAAATAAAACTGACTTGTAAATCCCGTTTATAAAAAGTCTACTGGGAGAAATGTTAGTGCTTTCCTTGTCTAGTTAGGTAGGTGTTAAGACCTCTTCTGACACACTTCTTTTTTATAAATGTAGAACCACATCAACAGTAACCATTTACGGAGGGCGGAGCAAGAGGTCACCAATCTACAAGGAAAGGTGCAATATCTTTCTGCGCAGAACAAAGGGCTTCTTGCTCAGCTGAGTGAAGCAAAACGTAAACAAGCAGAGACTGAGTGCAAGGTAACCAGCATCATGAGCACACAATTCATGTACACAGTATATATTCACATTCTTCTATCTGTCTTGCTACAATCAGATCCATATTTTCAACGTTATATAGATGACAAAGCTCACAAAAGCAAAACTTTACGTCTTCTAGTGAATTAGTAACATCTTGGATTTACCACCCACCAAAAGGAGGGTTGACAACCTTCTCCTCTAATTTGTGGTCCTGTGAAGGTTAACTTTTCTGATTAGAACCGCACTTTAAAGTGACTATGTATAAAAGGCACACTTACACAGCAGACTCTGAACATGCTTTACTCAGACATATCTGATTGCATTCATGACAAAGAAGTTTGTAGTACCTTAGTTCTGGTTAGCAGAATCAATATAGCTGTGTGAAGGCTCGCAAGGGTAGAATTAGGGTGGAAGGGGGCATGTCCCCAGGGTAGGGTATGTGTGACAGCACCCACTGTCCAGTGGCAGCCTGTCTTTCTGTAGTGTCTACAATTGGTCAATCTGTGTCCAAGAAGGCTGGGTAGAACAGACCTCTTCATTGTGGTCAATGCACAAGAATGAAAGAATCTGGCTTGACTTTGAAATCCCAGGTTTGGTTTGCACTTTTTAGTTTTAAAAAAAAATCTGTTTTCTTTCTGAACTGTGCAAATTTGGTATGGCAATCAGACACCATAAACATGGAGTCTTGCAAGACTCTTTTAGTAACTTCCTTGTAAAACCATACTTCAAAGTTATCATTGCCCCTCAACTAAAAGTGAGACTATTTAAACCAAAAGTTGTTCCAGCTCAAGTGTGTAAAAAACTTTTTGCGTCAGAAGCTGAAAACAAAAGTTAAAAGCGTGTCTTGAATTAATTTTCAGTACACATGGGTGGTAGGATTCCTTTAGTAAAGTAAATTAAAATATTCAATATAGTCAAAATCCTGTGTGCCCGTTTTTAGTATAATCCAAAAGAATAGCATGAGCGGCACATCAATAATCAAACTAACATCTTAAACCTTCAGCTGTACACTGGTGTGTTCATATACTGCATCAGCTTCCAAATGTGTCCATGAACATATCTGAGTTTTGCCTTAGCAAAAGTAAATGGGTTATATTTACACTTGAGTTCCAGATGTTTCCAGATTCATTCATACAGGGCAAAGTTGAAAAAAATATTTCAAGAAAAAATTTCTCAAATAACACTTATTCAAAATGTATGCATATAATAAGAAAAAACATGCACCCAAGTGTATGTAAGGCTGTAATTCCATCAAAGGGTTCTGATGACAGCATAAACCAAGAGTGAAGCTTGAGTGGTTTTATCACTGTCACTAGATCCCAGTGATGAAATTACATCCTTATTAATATGTATAGTTTTCTTACAATATATCACAAACCTGTAAATACTGAAATTTGTGCATGTTTCAAAGTGTTCTCTTCAGGGTAATACAGTTTAATTGACTAGATTTCTGTACACTAAACTATGCTGACCTAACTTTAATCACCCTAAACTATGAAGTGTAGTGTGTATTCAGCACCTCTGTCTCTAAACCAGTCTCCTAATTAACTTCATTTTGCTAGTGAAGGGTTTTAATTTAGTTTCATTTGATTTTAATTTAAGGTGCTTACCATTTCTTAGTTATACTGTAGTCCTTCTCCCCTAGGACATTCAACATCTCTTTAGAAAGGATTTTCATTTTTCCTGCTGTTTACATTGTACTGTTGCTAGCCTCCTTTGTTTCTAATGTGACCTAAAATTAAGTGTACAGGCAATTGGGTATTGGAATTTGACAAGCCAATGCAAGTTGTTTTTAGAGATCTGCCCACTGAATATTAAATGCAAGATCTCATTCTGACTAGAATCAGCACTTAATTCTACATAACAGTTGGTTTCTAATGCTGAATCAGTTATTGCTTTCCATATGTTGATTTCCTTACTAGATGTTCACAACTGTTTTATATATTGGTGGCATTTTTTAGTGTATAAGTAATGACACTTCCCCACCTGTAAATTCTTGTTTCATAGGGTTTGATACTACTAATCACATCAAATCCTTATTAAATGTTGCAAAGAAGTGGGGTATCCTCATCCTTTTCATAAAGTAAAAGAGCACTTTGAGTATCTGCTAATTCAGAATCTGGATTAAGTTTGTATCCATCCTCATCTGGATAATTGGCATGGAAAACCTTGCTCTAAAATGGGTTGGGACAAGCGGCTAGTGGATGCTCAATGCAAGCAGGGACTATGTGTTTGTCAAGTATAATTCTTGTGGCCAGTGAATGAGGTGGAAACACTGACTATGATCCTGGCTAGACCTTGAATTTTGGATCATAATCATTAGTCCCTGAGAGGTGTATGAGGCTTGCATCACAACATGCTTCACAAATGCACATTTGTGATGGTCTGAGATCTGTCAAGATAATGTTAATATGAAGTTAATCTCAGTTTGGTGCAAATAAATGGATTCTATTTGGTATTCTGGCGCATTATTTGAACCGTGACCTTGAATGTAAGCTTGGAACTGGCCCCATAGCTGATTGTACAGAATCCTGCATAGTAGCATTCATATACATAAGGTTTTTTTAATTTGCAAATTGTATTAATAGATCATTGTGATTAACTTGCTTAAGTAGGACTCTTCTAATTTAATTTTCCCTCCTCTTTCCTCTTCCCCAAAATCCTTTCCTCCTTTATCCTATCACTGATATAATCTGTCGTGCCTGCTGTCCTCCTGTTGTCCCCACACCCACTCCTCCCTGACTTGCCTCTTGCTTCTTCCCCTTAATAAAAGCATGCTGTGGTCTCTCCATCCTCAAGAAGTCCCTTTATTCCACCAGCCTTTCCAACTACTTCCTCTCCCTTCCTTTAATCTCTAAACTCAGACACTATTTGCCACTGTTGCCTACAGTTCCTCTTTTCTAGCTCCACTTGGCCCCTCCATTCCACTGAAATTAATCTCACCAGGATCTCTAATGACTCCTTTCATGGCCAGAATTTCTGGCTCTCTACCTAATCCTCCTTCACTTGCTTATAAAACTGGTTACTTGCTCTTTCTTGACATTTTGTCCTTCCTTGGGTATTTGTGTCCTCTCCTGGCTCTTCTACCCTCTGATCATTCTTTCATTGTATCTCAGTGAATCCTCCTATTTTGCGAGCAGTCACACAGGCTCTTCCCTTGACCAACTTCTCCTTTTACATCTTTTTTGGCTTCTTGCATGATTTCAGCTACCATGTGTATGCTGATAGGTTTGAGAGTTATCTTCTCCACTCTTAATCAGCTCCTTCCAACCTAGCCCACATCTCAGCCTGTCTTTCTGACATCATCTTGGATGTGTCACTACAATTTAAACACAACATGGGCAAAACTGAACTCCGTATCTTTACTTTCCAAACCTCTTCCCCCTTATCCTTTTTGTTACTGTTGACAATGCCATCATCTTTCCTACTGCCCATAAACCTAGATGTTTATATTTTACTCCTTCTGCCTTGTCCCACATATCCAGATTTTTCTATAACATTTTTGAGTGTGCCTCCCCTCTTAGTTGATACAGGTAAACCTCTTGTTCAGTTCTTCATCTCCGATCTTACTACAGTGACTTCTGTGACCTTCCTGACAACCACATCATCCATCCCCAGGCTATTCACAACACAGCTGCTAAGATCTTCCCTGTCTTTTATTCTAAATGCATCTCACACACCACCTTGAGTGCCTCCATTTGCTCCCCATCTTCCACAGCATTTAGTTAAGCTTCTAGTACGGTCCTTAAGACCATTCACAATTCTGTCCCTCTTGTCTCCTGCTCTGCCAACAATGCCCTCCTTGATTGCCCCTGTGTTTGCATCTCCAACTCTTCTTGCTTTTTTCACACAGCCTTATGCTTGGAATGCCCTTCCTGAACTGATCTTTAAGGGCAAATATTGCCTTCTTGCATTCCCCCAAGACCCACTGTTTCCACGATGCTTACAAAAAGTTAGTCAACTAATAATGCATAGGTTGAAGGGAAGTTGAGTGTAGTTATCTTTTAAAATGTGCATCATGTGTGCTGTTTATAATCTTGATTGTATCCCTATTCTTCACACAGTGTATGTTTGTTTTAGACAGCAAGCTAAAGCCTGGGTGGTTGCTGCCAGAATACAAGCACTTATTTAAAGCAGCATTTTGTAGTAGAAAACCTCTTCAAACCAGTTTTATAATAGCACTTTGCTTATTACATTTTCTGGTATGTTTTCTGTTCACTTGTAAAACTTAATGCACACAGAGAAGGTGAAACTTTTGCAAGTCCCCCAAGCAATATATTTTTTCATATTAGCATTACCTTTTGTGGAGAGATCTCAGATTTGCCTCTCCCACCCATTTTCCCCTCCAATAGCAACCTAATACATCCTCAAAGCCTCAATCTTCATTCTTCCAGGTGAGAACTGAATGGGTCTCCCATGTACATAAACTGTTCTTTAATTTCCCTAGGGACAGGCATGTATGGTGACTTTCAGCCAAGTAAAGAGATCTTAAAATTATAATATCTGCATGGGTAACCAGAAAAACCTCTAGTCTGTATACAAACTAAATCTGGGAGTTTCCTTACTAGCACAAGTGTCATCAATACAACCTCTTTGGAATAAAATGGCAGGTTTTCCATTGTAGTATCAGGGCCACTAGTTTCTCTAGCTTTAAATATTTTCATTTTACATCAACTAAAAGTATAGATGGGGCCTGATAGACATGGTTCAAGCAGAAATGCTTTGAACCAAAGAAAATATGTCAATGTAAGGAACTAGAAGGTATAAGAACTGTTGTAGTGTTTGGGAATGATCGGTATAATTAACATTGCTATGGCCATCACTGAAAACTAAGGTACTTTAAGAGGACATGTAGGGGCCCCAGTGCCAGGGGGGAGGAACAATAGAAGCAACATAGAGTCCTCAAGGATTCTGTTAAGTCTCTTGCCTGAAATGGTGACCTAGATATTCATTCCCCAAATTTAAGTTAATTTGACAATAGATGTTTTGAAATTGGTTGGAGTCCTACCTAAATGATTTTCATATTTGGGCGACATCAGCCCAACCCTCTTGAAAGCTAGAAAATTTAACATACTATGGATGTTCAGAAATATAGTGTCAAATAGTCCAGTGGGCAACCATTCACTAATACTCCAAACCTAATAGGGTTGATCTCTTCCTTCATGTTCCTCCATCCAGTCTTTTAAGAGCTACCTAATTAGACCTCCCTTCCATGTAATTCACAAAGTTGAATGCTCCTGGATATAAATTCTTAAACTGTGTACACCTCTCTGGGATCGTATCTTCTCATCTAAAACTTATTGCATCAGAAATGTGTAATATTAGGACTAATTAAGTGAATTGTATATCTGAGCAAATATAAAGACTTTCAAGTATATACAAAGTCATGCAGTCAAGATAATTTTTCTTGAAAAACCTTGACACCTCCCCCCCACCCCCACCCCAAAAAGATCTTAGACTCCTGGCCTAATGGCCAGTCTCCTGGCAGAGGGGAAATAGCTCCTTTGTAGTGTTATTTCCTTGTTGGATGATATTGCTTTGCAGTTTAATTCCTTGAATTTCTCCATGAATAAGTCAGGTTGAGCAAAGTTCACTGATCTATGCAGCATCTGACTAAGAGGCTGCTCAATGAAGGGAGCTAGGGTTTTTTATTGGCACACTTCCCACTGCTGAAGTGGAAGATGCTGCATCTTCTGGTTCCGAGAAGTTAGCTGGTCCATTGTTCATTCCTCAGTTATTTGTCATGAAACTGTAAAATCACCTGCTATGTATGATCAGTGTATTAGTCTCATTTTGAATAAGTTGATCATATGTCTCACCTTAACTGAGAGCAGATAGTTATGAACTGAACCTCATACATTGACTTAGCATGAACACTTCAAACTTTATCAAGAATTTGAAGTGTCAGTGTGTTCCTCTTGTATCTGATCAACAATTCATGGGCTGTATTATGAGTCAGCTTGAATTGTTAGTAATCAGCACAGTCAGATTAAAAGGAATCCAGTTACTAGTACTGTTAGGGCTAAACTCTGCTTTAAGGTAAAGTAACCCAGCAGCCCTGCAGGGGTGGAATTCGGCCCTCAGTCTGAATTAGATATGAGGTCTGAGTGCATAGCATTAGGTTTGTTGATGCTACAGTTTTCATCACTCTGAAAAAATATAGGTAACTAATGCAGTAGAACAGATCCATAGTTATTATGAAAGTCAGAATTTAGAAAAAACACTTTACAATATCAAAAATAAGAGTGAGTACAAAGACTTAAAAAAAAGCAATCTTCTAGTAACTACGGTAAATCTGAAATTGAATTGATGGCTATAGAAGTGATAGTCAAGTAACAAAAGGAAAAATCGAGTCCACAACGTGCTCTAATAGTGCCATGATGGGAAACAACTGATGTTCTTTGTTTACAAGATCCAAATAAAAAGCCAACTTGAAAATTACTGTAATGACTGTTCCGGAATAAAAAAAGTACAGTTCAAAATATAAATGGGTCTGATTTTGATACTACCTTTACATCAGAAAGTCCCAATAACTAAAATAGAACTAGAGCACAGTTATCAGATTTCAAATAGCTGAAAAAACCAAACATCAAACTCTAATGGAAGTGTGACAATCTCCAAATTTATGTGGACAAGGGGGATCCGGTGGACATAGTGTACTTAGATTTCCAGAAAGCCTTTGACAAGGTCCCTCACCAAAGGCTCCTACGTAAATTAAGCTGTCATGGGATAAAAGGGAAGGTCCTTTCATGGATTGAGAACTGGTTAAAGGACAGGGAACAAAGAGTAGGAATTAATGGTAAATTCTCAGAATGGAGAGAGGTAACTAGTGGTGTTCCCCAAGGGTCAGTCCTAGGACCGATCCTATTCAATTTATTCATAAATGATCTGGAGAAAGGGGTAAACAGTGAGGTGGCAAAGTTTGCAGATGATACTAAACTACTCAAGATAGTTAAGACCAAAGCAGATTGTGAAGAACTTCAAAAAGATCTCACAAAACTAAGTGATTGGGCAACAAAATGGCAAATGAAATTTAATGTGGATAAATGTAAAGTAATGCACATTGGAAAAAATAACCCCAACTATACATACAACATGATGGGGGCTAATTTAGCTACAACGAGTCAGGAAAAAGATCTTGGCGTCATTGTGGATAGTTCTCTAAAGATGTCCACGCAGTGTGCAGAGGCGGTCAAAAAAGCAAACAGGATGTTAGGAATCATTAAAAAGGGGATAGAGAATAAGACAGAGAATATATTATTGCCCTTATATAAATCCATGGTACGCCCACATCTCGAATACTGTGTACAGATGTGGTCTCCTCACCTCAAAAAGGATATTCTAGCACTAGAAAAGGTTCAGAAAAGGGCAACTAAAATGATTAGGGGTTTAGAGAGGGTCCCATACGAGGAGAGATTAGAGAGGCTGGGACTCTTCGGCTTGGAAAAGAGAAGACTAAGGGGGGACATGATAGAGGTATATAAAATCATGAGTGATGTTGAGAAAGTGGATAAGGAAAAGTTATTTACTTATTCCCATAATACAAGAACTAGGGGTCACCAAATGAAATTAATAGGCAGCAGGTTTAAAACAAATAAAAGGAAGTTCTTCTTCACGCAGCGCACAGTCAACTTGTGGAACTCCTTACCTGAGGAGGTTGTGAAGGCTAGGACTATAACAATGTTTAAAAGGGGACTGGATAAATTCATGGTGGCTAAGTCCATAAATGGCTATTAGCCAGGATGGGTAAGAATGGTGTCCCTAGCCTCTGTTCGTCAGAGGATGGAGATGGATGGCAGGAGAGAGATCACTTGATCATTGCCTGTTAGGTTCACTCCCTCTGGGGCACCTGG